>HE670002.1:0-18190 GCA_000313835.2 Heliconius melpomene melpomene
ACTAATTAAGTGTAAAGTCCGTGAGTTCAAATACTTAAATAATAATTTTCCGTGTGAAAATCGAACCCACAACGATCATGTGTATATTCAGACGCTCTCACTTCACCATTACAATCTCAACTTTAATTATATTCTATATTAGTAAATATAAAAACAAGATATCTAATGCCCTTTAAGTAAATAATTTATATCATTAAATAGGCATATATCACTCGAGACTAATGTATACGGTACTTGGGACAGTTAAATTACTCTTTTTGTGCAGATACTCTTTGAAGTTTCTATACTATTTCTACATTTATCGTTATATATTTTTAGCTTTAGCTTCACGCTGTTTCCCGCATATAAAAAGGTAGTGTTAACATTTCTTTCCCCAAGATCTTGTATTATAATTATCAAATTCACTATTACCTTATTTGAAATTGTATTCATTAATATTATTTGGGGTTTAACTGATATTAAATCGATATATTATCTTCTTCTTCCTGGCATTAATCCCGGCTATTACCAGGGTCTGCCTTCCTACTCAACCTACTCCACTTTGCACGATATTACTCCCTATTATGTACACCATAAATAAACTTATTTTTTATTTTTACGATAGAGTCTCTCGTTCCTCTCGAGGTTTTTCATATAGCTATCCTCCAGTATCATCGGCACTGTGTTCTTGAAGATAATTTGACGTCTGCCTCTCTTACCTCTTACACTAGCTTCATAAATCTTTTTTACTATTCTTTCATCACTAATTAATCTCGAACTGCCCAAACCATCTGAGCCATGGTCTGAGTTCTGTATACCATGAATCTCAAAAATTAACTTTAATTATGATAATTAAACAAAAAAAAATACATTTTTCTACATATACATTCTCACTTACATTTAAAAAATGTCAACCATTTAATTAAAACAAAACACATCATAGACATTTAATTAAAGTTAAAGAAAGCCTTAATTAAATATATTGCATCCGCAGTCCAATAACCGGCCGCCTCATTTGGTTTCCAATTTGGCAAATGTCAATACTTAAGTGCCATAATAAAATCATTTTTAAACGGTGCCAATATACACTATGTCATGATTTTAATATGATACTTGTATGGAAATGCCAATCATTGTATATGATATCTGCCATTATATCGATATGTAGGATTGAGGTAAAAATGTTGTAAATTGTACTCAGAGAGGTTAGTTAGTAGTTAATTGTATTTATCTTGGAACAAGTAAACCTGCTGGGTTTTTGAACAGGTTTAATCTTTATAATATTATTACATGAAACTCATGCATTACTGAATGATTGGGAGACAACGCACAGCTGAAACTACGCTGGGTATAACGTAACGGGGCACACTGGCACGGGGTCTGACCGTAAATGCAACGGTTGTGGGTTCAGTTCCCATTTGAGGGGCTGAATGATTATTTCCTCGCCCTGGTAGCAAACAAAGAGTGGCATTGATTTCTTTACCATTCCTTTTTCATTTACAACATGTATTGTCTCGAAAATTAGATGGTGGGTGGAAAACGAAGTGTTTAACACTACGTTCCCCCTACCTTTCTTGTGGTATGCAGGATCTATAAGTATGAGTTTTATTATTTGGACAAAGCAATGAGGCGCTCAGTTTCCCAATATCAGAGGATATTTAAGTAACTGTAAAGTAATATTTTTTTTGAATTTATATAAAATCATTAGTATATTATATGTATGCATCATCATACATTTTAAGTATTGTCATGACAGATTTTACGATTTTGCATCGCGATTTTTACAACTTAAATGTTCCTGTTACGGTTATTACAATTGAAAGTGATGATTTTATTATGATTATAAAAAAAATTATAGCATTTTAATGTGGTTCAATAAAAAAACCTTTTACACTTAGTGTTACTTTGTGTTTTATTATATTATATACTAGCGACCCCCTTGCGGCTTCGCCCGCTTTTACTACTGGATTATTCAATAATGTATGCTTGCAAAGCACTTAAGATAATGTGAAAAGTAATTAAACCCTAATGCAACCCGCATTTTCGTAGTTTCAATAAGGATTTTCCAATTGTTTTACACAGCAAGGATTTTTTAGTAGGTACCGTAATTTTAAATCTGTGCTACTAATCTTTTCGAGTACTTATTAAAATATATTTAAATGACTATTTTTAGATAGTTAAATGACTATTTTTAAGCGAAAGAAATTATAAGCAAAAACCTACCTACTAATAACTACTACAAAAAATGTGAAACCAAATATATCGCGCTTAAATAATACATTCAACTCCAATTATCCAATACGTGCAAACGCATCTAACTAAACCTTCGTTGCTTTAGAGGCAGCCGGGTTTTTTCTTTTCGAGCTTGTGGTTAATGCTGAAGAGGGTATTCTGTCCCTGATGAAAAGCAAGCACTACGTGGCTGCCTGTGAGGAAAATTAAATAGAATGCATTGGCCGGGAAGCGAACCCGGGCCACCCGCGTGGCAGGCGAACATTCTACCACTGGACCACCGATGACTGCTCATGACGCGCTTGTATAAGCAAAACGTCGCGGGGCGCGTTTCGCAGCAAGGATGTTTTGATATTGTAACAACTTATAAAGTACTTATTAAAATGAAAAACAGTAAAAGACAGTTTTGATCTACATTAAATGGCCAACGTAACTAATATACTTATTTATATGCTGAGAGTAAGGGATAAGTAAAACTTGAGTCGGCACAGCTGATGAGTCAACGGCGTGATGTGTCAATAATTAAATGCGTTTTTCTCTAAAACTATTCGCAATTTCAAAATAGTGTAAACAGCAAATTTTATCTTCGTTTAACGTAGAAAATTAATAAAGTATTTTAAAGGATAAGGATTAATATCATTATGGAAAAATATCCCTCACAATAAAAATATATTGAAATTACTATTTTTAGACAGAAATATGATTACTACACGTTATCCTTAAAAGATAAAAATATGCTCTCGCGGACTTTTTTGTAGATCTTATTAAGAGGAACAATACTCCAGTACATTTTTTTCATGTAGTACTTACCATTAAAGCAGCGCATGCGCGAAAGTGTCTCAACGGGTAGGACTTTAGACACATTTATCGTATTTATGTTAATTTACATAAGAATGTACAAATAATAAACTATATATAAACCTTCTACGAAAAATACTCAACCTAATGGTGAAAACCACATCAAAATCCGTTGGGTGGTTTAGAAAAAGAAGAGTTAGAAACAACAGACAGACACGAAAAGCGACTTTGTTTTATAAGATACTAGCGACCCCTTTGCGGCTTCGCCCGCTTTTACTACTGGATTATTCATATAATGTATGTTTGCAAAGCACTTAAGATAATGTGAAAATTAATGAAACCCTAATGCAACCCGCATTTTCGTAGTTTCAATAAGGATTTTCCAATTGTTTTACACAGCAAGGATTTTTTAGTAGGTACCGTAATTTTAAATCTGTGCTACTAATCTTTTCAAGTACTTATTAAAATATTTTTAAATGACTATTTTTAGATAGTTAAATGACTATTTTTAAACCAAAAAAAACCCAAATATATCTCGCTGAAATAATACATTCAACTCCAATTATCAAATACGTGCAAACGCATCTAAATCTTCGTTCCTATAAAGGCAGGCGGGTTTTTTTTTTCGAGCTTGTGGTTAATGCTGAAGAAGGTATTCTGTCCCTGATGAAAAGCAAGCACTACGTGGCTGCCTGTGACGAAAATTAAATAGAATGCATCGGCCGGGAATTGAACCCGGGCTGCCCGCGTGGCAGGCGAGCATTCTACCACTGAACCACCGATGCGTGTAAGGCAGGCGGGCGCGGCGGACTCGCTTGTATAAGCATAACGTCGCGAGGCGCGTTTCGCAGCAAGGATTTTTTGATATTGTAACAACTTCTAAAGTACTTATTAAAATGAAAAACAGTAAAAGACAGTTTGATCTACATTAAATGGTCAACGTAACTAATATACTTATTTATATGCTGAGAGTAAGGGATAAGTGAAACTTGACTCGATTCAGCTGATGTGTGAACGGCGTGATGTGTCAATAATAAAATGCGTTTTTCTCTAAATCTATTCGCAATTTCGAAATAGTTTAAAAAGCAAATTTTATCTTCGTTTAACGTAGAAATTTAATAAAGTATTTTAAAGGATAAGGATTAATACCATTATGGAAAAATAACCCTCACAATAAAAAACATATTGAAATTACTATTTTTAGACAGAAATATGATCACTACACGTAATCCTTAAAAGATAAAAATATGCTCTCGCGGACTTTTTTGTAGATCTTATTAAGAGGAACAATACTCCAGTACATTTTTTTCATTTAGTGCTTACCATTAAAGCAGCGCATGCGTGAAAGTGTCTCAACGGGTAGGACTTTATACACATTTATCGTATTTATGTTAATTTACATAAGAATGTACAAATAATAAACTATATATAAACCTTACCTGAGAAATACTCGACCTAATGGTGAAAACTGCATAAAAATCCGTTGGGTGGTTTAGAAGAAGAAGAGTTAGAAAGTTCAGACAGACACAAAAAGCGACTTTGTTTTATAAGATATAGGATTGGTGATAATGTTAAAATATCTTTTTTATTCTCAAATATGGGTAATATGATGACTAAATTTTGTTTTTTTCTTTCGTTTCACCATTTGGTAGAATGAATAAATTTCAATTATTTTCGTGTTCCCGCTTTGGCAGATAAAGAGTGGCAGTGAGTGAAATAAAAGTAAAATTTATTATTTAAATTTAACTCTTTATTTTAACTTCACGGTGGATCTCGTACATAGTATGGTAGGCAGAGGGAACCTAAGAACCTATTGTTAAGATACTCCGTTCCCCTTAAGACACTTCTGTTCCTCACATTCCGCCGAATCCTGGAGGCATTGTCTGTTGATTGGCAAAAATCAATACCGCGATTTGAATCATTACGAGAGAGAAAATAAATTACCTTGAAAATATCTGTATCTTTATTTAAAAGTCTCCCATTACAGAGTGATTGACAGACAATGCGCATACGAAAATACACTAGAATTAGAAGATTTGAAATGTAAGTTAGGTAGTGTAGGAGAGCACTTATTAGAGATTTTATCATAAATCCTATAAAACAAGAGAAAACGGGATTTTCCATTTTACGTCCTAAAATCCATACAAACACAAATTGGGAGACTACTAGTATATCATATAAGGTCTATTTTTCATATATAAATGAAAATGAACGCAAATACCCAGCTAATTCCAAGCCCATTCATCTTACACGTAACTAACCTAGCAAGGCTATGTTCGCCCAAAGGACTTAAAGATAATATCACCGCTTTACTCAAGACTTGCCGACTATAATCTGCCAATTGTATGTGATTTATACGTAATATTAACGAAAACTTGGTATACATTTGAATAAGGAACCTTGAGTTGAATAGAAGTGATTTGGTAAAATTCCTTGAAGGATGTGGGTTCGAAGCTAGTTTGGTCATAATATCGTCTAATGAATGTAAAGCGCTTAGGAAATTTTGGAAGTTTTAACAAATTAATATAAATAGGTCGTAATGGCGCAACGGCACAGCGTCGGAACGGTTGCGAGTTCGATTTCAATTTAGAGAATGAATGAATTTTATTTCTCTACGTTCTACGTTCCACTCCTCACGCAATGTTTCAAAGTCTGGTCGAAGAACTGTGTTGCTTTTGCTTACGCTCCTTTATGCGGTATACAACGTAAAGTCAGGTATTTTACATTAGAATAAAAGAATATTAAAGATTCATTGTAAAATATGTGTTCGGATGCCATTCTTCAAAATAGAAAATAACGAAATAGATAAAAATATAGATCGAGCGGGCGAAACCCTGAGTCATTAGTATAGGAATAAATAACTATATATCTGTCTTCAACTCTACGCAGGACGACGGTGGCACGTTTCACTTACATCTAATATTCAACATCCACTATACAAAGTTAAAATCTTTATAAGCTGATCAATAAAACCATACAAGAATTACTTGTTGCTTGCAATTCTAATGTATTTGAATGAATTTCTCTCGTCTCATTGGAATTGAATCGGCATTTAAGTTTTAAGTTTCTTATTTATTAGCTGTGAAAACGTCTAATCCAAATACAGATGGTTTTTAGGATTCCGTAACGCAAAATAAAAAAACAGAACCTCATAGGATAGTTTTATAGTTAGCTTGTTAAGATCCTTTTTCTAAAGAATGTGAGGAAGTGTTAAGCTGAAATTAATATTAAATATTCAAGTCTACAGTCCCCTGGAGCACAGAAATATCTAATTAATTATAATATTAATTTGAAACAAAGCGACTAATGAAAACATATTTGTAAGCAGTTTAAATAATGTACAAGAACACAAGAATTCTAATTTAAAAGCGTAACGCGTTTACAGAAAGTTTACGTTTACAAAGTACGAACGCCCGTAAAATTAAATTTGTCAAGTTTTATTAGTTATCATTCCTATTGGCTTGAATCATGAAATTGATATGGAATCCTCAGTATCTGAATTCGTCTCGCTCTTGACCAGTTTTTTATATTTCGACCATATATCGGTTATTTGCTCTGTTGAATTATGTATAATGCCACTTTGTAAAGCAAAAAGTTACGCTAAGTTTACTAAGAAATGAGCTTTTTGCTTGCAAGTATGATATTATGTATTGAGTGCTGTTTGTGTCTGATGTTACAATATCAAATTTAAATTAAACGCTGTATCCCGCATACAGTAGGGTATCTAGTGTTAAGACACTCCCAACTTTCCGCCAAATTATGAAGGCTTTTTGGATTTTTCCTTTCTTTTTATTGTAAGTTCTCACTTCGTGATAAATTTTACAAAAGCTTTAAAGGGGCTTTTAGCGATGAATGGGCATTTTTTTCACAATTTTAATTACTACTGCTATTGAAAGCACTTTAGTTTTGTTTGGACTAAGTTATAATTTAGAGCGATATGGTTATAAAAATATAATAATTATATTTTTTCTGAGATGAGGCCATTGTCACGCAGGTGCACACACGTACGAGTGTCAGCGCGACGGTTGTGGATTGAAACACCACTCGGAATAATTATATTTAATATTCTTATTTCCTCGATCTGGTAACGAGGCAAAGCGCGGTGTTAAGTTCCGTCACTCAACCACCGTGCTGCTAAAACTTATTTAAGACCTCGCAGGTTCAGTGGCGGAGTTGAGCGCAGCGCTTAGTGCTAACAGAAAGGAAAATTAGGAAAATGAAAATCCACTAGTAATCTAAAAAGAGATCAACTAATAAAAGAATCACGTAAATCGATTCAGACATGCATAATCCACAATCAATTGAGAACCCCTCTCTCTTTTTGAAGTCGGATTAAAAGGAACACCGTACCAACAAACCGCCTCATCTCCCTCCTTTAGCCTACATTAACTCTAGATAAACTGACAGAGAAATTGCTAAATTGTAACGTCAGCATAGTTCATTTGATTTATATTCAGGATTCATTGATTTACTATCCGCCTTATAGTCGGTCATTAAAACATTTTAAACATATTATAGGGTAATTTAAAAGAAAATTCACTCGAGTTGAATTCAAAAGGGTGGAACGACGTTATTTATGTGAATGTTTTAAATTATGCATTGGTATTGTTATTTGTTTAAATATGTAAATGAAGCTAAAAATATTAGTGCTATTGTGGATTAGCACTATTTATATTTTAGTGTTGAATCGTGTTTAATTGGACTGTTGGTGTCGATTGTATTGAAAGTTATGGTAATATGTTGGATGTGGGTTTGTCTCTTTTGTGGTTTATTACTTTTATAAATATTCTCTCCATCGTCTCTCTCTCTCCTTCTCTAGTAAGTAGAATCATCATGATTTGACTTTTAGTTTTGTGTAATAATAACAAAACTTACACACTTACGAAATTTAGCACAATCATATTTCAATATTATCCAATTCCAACAATATGACGTACATAATAATTATGTAAATACGTACATGTCAAATGTAGAACCACATATAAGTAAAATGCTTAGATTTACTATTTCTGCTGTCCAAAAATTGATACAGCAGAAGGAACCTAGAGTAGAGACACTCTGTTCTTCAGTTTCCGCCCTTAATATCTATAGATTTAGTGTTGAGAGATGGAATTCAACGCCGTACTTGGTTCCTAAAATCTGAAAAATAAAATAAATTTGAATTCTGTCGAGTGTAGATTGAATTCCCAACAACTTTGTTTATGTGCATATTAGACGCCTTTGCGCCATGACCACCTCTCATTTTTTGAAATCGGTTAAAAACACCTTTACATATCAAAAAACCACAATATTCACTCAATTTTCGCATTTACCAGCATTTAAAGATCATCTTGCATAGATTACACACCTTTAATCTCACTTAAGGACATAGAACAAGTAACATTTGCTCATATCCTACTCGTATGTAAATCTTGGACTTACTTATATGGACTAAATTAATTGTCCTCGTATGCAATCAATTTACGTAATCTATACTTGTGTTATTAAGCTAAAGAGTTTGTTTGGTTTAACGCGCTAATCTCAGGAAGTACTGTTTTAAATAGTTTTTTTTGTTAGATAGTCCATTTATGGAAGGACGCCTTTAAAGGGTGATCAAAAAGAAGCACCAGCAACATTTATTTATTTCAAATTAATATAAGTAAATAATGAAAAAAACAACATAATATAATGACAATAACCGCACTTAAAACTATGTTGCAGTTATGTAAACGCGATGTGGTTTGAGATCCCCAATCGGCAAAATAAATCACTTATATTTCTCCGTTCTGGTAATAAGACAAAGCGCAGCGTTAAGATCCGCTACTCACGCAATGTTGCGGCAATTGAGTGGAACGGAATGTCTTAACTCTAAGTTATTCCCTTTGCCTATCCCGCTATATGCAGGATACAGCGTGAAGTTAATAAGATGTAAAACATATTATATTTATAAGAAAAAAAATAGGTGAACCACAGAAAAAACCATTATAAACTCATATTTTTCGTTTATCTCATACCCCTAAATTGATACTCTAAACTAAAGTTTGTAAATTTTTCTAATTCACCTTCCTGTTCTTGAGTTATAAATAGGTACGGAGCCCTTCGTGGGTGACCGACTGGCACTTAACCAGTTTTTTTTATCTGTCTTTACGATGGTCCAAATTAATTGTCTTAGTGTGCAATCAATTTACGTAATCTATGATATTTTATGTTTGCACCATTCGCTAATAGGTGTATCGCTCACAATAGCAATGCAAAGACAGGTAAGTTCAAAGGTTATCTCTTCGGATGCGCCTACTTTCACCTTACGGGCCAGTTTAATGACAATATTCGGATAAACATACATACACTTGAATTTCTACCTTAACACCTTCAAAATAGGGAAGTTCAAAACGTAAATATAATTTTGTAATTGTATTTCTACTTTATGATGTTCCAGTGTAGCGATGATTATTTTGTAATAAGACGATAAAGTCAACGCGTTCCGTTGTAAAATGTGAAAAGGCACATCTTGGAACCAGTTCCAATTTCTATGGATATGTTGTAAATGAAAGAAAAGTTAAGCTATTGGTTTTATATGTAACTAGCTTTTGCTGCTTCCCCGTGTGGTTAAATAGAGCAAAACGCATCATTCTGTATCCCGAACATAGTAGGATAGGCAGAAGGAACCTGGGAACCTAGTGTTAAGAAACTCTGTTCACATTAAGATACTTCTCTTCCCCACTTTCCACCGAGTCTTCGAAGCCTTGTGTCTGAGTGGTGGATCTAAAGGCCGCGTTTTGCCTCGTTATCAGAGCGAGAAAATGAATGAAAAGAAAGAGGATTCACAGTCAGGACCTATAAGTAGTTCTTCAATGCACAGAATCTGTACCAAGAACCCCGCATAATTTAAAGAGATCCCTATTGTTAATCCTAATAAACTATTGCGCTTGTTTATTTTCTATTTAATTTTATGCAGTCGGGGTTTATGTTTTTCTTCAATATTTTTTATTACAAAATTATATGTCAAACTATTAAATAATAACATAAGCCCAAATACTCCATACTCCAAATACTCAATACAGTTTTTAGAACTACAAAAATTAGCATTATGAACTGATGCAGAAATACTTACACCCATATAGTATATAACTAAAAGTGAAACGAGCGAACAATCGAGGAGAAATGCTCCACCGATATGCGTCGTAAATAACAAATTTATCGCGCACCGCGAAGAGACCAGACCTGTCGGGATTGTTAAGTAATGGTCGGTAATTAAATACTTTTGGGCTTCTGTTCAAGTCGCATTCCGTTCACTTGTCCGTTGTAGGGCCAATGTTTAGTCTTATTTAAATTAGGCTGATAAAGATCTAAGTGAGGGTATATTGGAAATCGATTTTGTTCGGTAATTTGTAGTTTTTAATTCTTGTTACAAGTGTAAGATCGTAGTAATGATACTTCGATATTTATTTGTTGGAAGGTGGATATTAATATAGTTTCTATATACAGATCCTTTTAACCAGGCTAGTCTTGGCGTAGGAGCACATGCGGTAGGTTGTGAGTTTCATTTCTACTCAAGGAAAGGGAATATTTAAAATTATCAATTCTTTATTTCTTTAGTGTCAAGGTACAGCGCGGAGTTGAATTTCGCCACTTATTACACAATGTCTCGAGAATTCGACTTGGACTTGGACTTTATGGACCAGAGATTCTTAACACTAGGCTTCTTCTACGCCTACCCTAAATCAGCATATTGTAGACTGTTAGAATATCTAATTTTAATGCAGAACCTGCCATGACGCAACAGTACAGCGTCTGACTCCATACGCAACAGTTGTAGATTCGACTCTCTCCAGGGCCAAACAAATAAAAAACTAAGGAAATATAGACAAATAGATAAATAATTTTAAATTATTGTTTACTTAAATAACTGGGTTACGAAAACTCTAAAAGTCACACTGTTAACTCTACTTGAACAATTCATCGCGACCAACAAAAATATAATAAGTACAATTTATATATACAAATATGCACTTGGACGACATTTCGTATTTCGTTAAAATAGTTTCTCCAAGACATCTTTAAAATTTTATCACCAAAAAAAATTGCATTCATTATTAAGGCCGATTTCCTGATGTCGTTTAAAGGTAATTAAAAATTAAAATAGGTAATTATTTTATATACTTAATATATAGTGGTATAAAAAATTGTAAGTGGTATTGCTTTTCGTATGACTGACTACGAATCCATGGTCGTTTGAATTAAGCCACAGAAAGATTTGCTTACACATAGCCATTCTTTAATGAGTTTTAATATTATAAAGCTGGATGTTTAGTTTGGTTGAGCATACTAATCTCAGGAAACTAGTACGAATTGAAAATATTTTAGACTCCAATGGTCCTTTTATCGAGGAAGCTAAAGATATATTTATAGCTTCGAAGTCACCACAGTTATGAGTTACCTTGGGTTCCAATAACTCTAGTTGAGATTTAAACTAGTAAGAAGAAACTATTCAGATACCTTGAAATTACGGCACAATTGCATATTAAATATTTCATTTGGCATTGTCCGATTCGGCGCAAAATTTTGGTAGACTTTTATGGAAGCCATTTAAATGTATGGCCTCGACACGACAGAATTAAGATTCGTATCAGAGATAAAAAGAGAAAATATTATCTATCACTGCGGAGGGTGCACCTTGAACGGGCGAAACAGTTAATTAACAAAATTCGCTTTGTCCGAGACACATAAAATTTTATGAGGATCAAGATCTCCGTATGGTGGCTCGGACCGCTGTAATCGTAAGTACTAGATAGGACTGCAAACTAAATGTTTTATTTTATATTTTTTGTAATTTAAACTATCATATTTTGTTTTAAATTTTCGTATTTGTGAGATATTAAACGCGTTGAAATGACAGTGCTCGGCGTTGAGTTCCGCCAATTAACACAATCTCAAATGTTGACAGACAGTGGAGCATAGAGATTCTTGACAGCGTGTCCATTCTATATATCTTAACTTAATTCTCTAGCAAACCTTAATTTAGTCTAACTAGCTACATACGGAAAGAGCCTGAAAGTAAAAAAATATAATAAATCTTTAAATTGGTATCGTTGTCCATTCCACATGTTTACTTCCACGTTAACAGAATTAAACATGCTGGGCACAAAAAAAATTGGAGCAGGACAAGTATGGAAAACACTCATAAAATTTAATAGGTTTTCCGTCAAAAACTACTTACGTGAGTCGCCTTCTGATAAACATTTCAATTTTTTATACTCATGCATGTTAATAACCAGTAAAATGAAACTAAATTGAGGTTTGCTACAACTGATTGCGACAGTATATCATTTTTTGCCGGTTTTTTAAACAATTTTTATTTCAACTTGCATTTTGTTAAGATTTATGATGTATTTTTGGAAATGTACTCACGTTCGTGGGTACTTAATGTATTATAGGGGTCGCTCCAATTCTACAATTGGATTTATAAGTGCATACTTTGTGTTACCAGACCGGATTCGAAAATAATTAAATTGAATTCTCTGAGGAAGAGTCGAACCCATCATCATGTTTACAATCAGATGCTGACTCCATACGTCACGATGGCTTTCATTTTAGGTGTGCTTGATTAACATTTTTAGAGCTTTCAGGAACATTTTTAGTTATCTTGCAAAAGAAGTAAAAGTTGGTATAGACCATAGACTTCTGGTTTCTACCGCATGTATAATTATGAGAATATTGATTGTCGAATAATGGATCTTTACATTTATACTTATCTCAGGAACTGGTTCAAACTAGATGGTCCATTTATTGGGGAAGAGTTTAGGTTATATTACATCACGCTAATCGTTTAGACGTCTCGTCTCAAATCGTTTTTTATATAAAAAAAACAATCATTGCTAACTTTATCAGAAAAATATTTTCCATTTATATAGAATATTTAAATATTATGAAGTTATATGAGATTTATGTCGTGTTGTGTTATTGGTTCCGTTATACGTGCGCGTAGGTTGTCATAAATCAAACGAGGGAGACCTTTTGGACTCGTCGCGTCGCGAACTTCGAAAGTTGATCGCATATTGAAAATAATAATACATATTGTGATGAAATTTCTGAGTTATTTCTTTTGAAAATATATACTTAATGTTGTAAAACTGAAGAGTTTGTTTGTTTGTACTCCTTAATCTCAGGAACTATAATTACAAAATGAAAAAATCTGTTTGTGCTGGATAGTCCATTGAT
The DNA here is from genome assembly GCA_000313835.2 of Heliconius melpomene melpomene. NCBI lineage: Eukaryota > Metazoa > Arthropoda > Insecta > Lepidoptera > Nymphalidae > Heliconius > Heliconius melpomene. The sequence continues at coordinate 13,207 of HE670002.1, forward strand.
AGTTTACATTTGGATACAGCCTCCACTGTATCTGCGGTAAAGTAGGACCATGACTAGGAATAAAACATATTACGAGAATAGGATTTGGATTAAAATAGAGATATTAAAGGTTCCTTAATCCTTACTGTTTTCAGTGAAGTCCTCGGTATCTCAACCATAAATGACAAGCGCGAATTAGTAGCAGCTCTTTATTTATACTATACTGAATTAATCCTCTGCGAATGACATGATGGCCAAAGCTAATTTCATACAAATATAGATTTCATACAAAATGCAACAAAAATTACTGGAAACAAAAATAAGTGGAAATTCAATGCCTTCAGAACTTCTTCACGGTAAGTAGGCAACGGAAGTACGGAAGAATGGGAACCAAATGTTGCCAGGTTCCCTATGACTATGCTATGTGCGGGATATAGCGTGAACCTAAAACGAACCTTTTCATATTTTAACTACCAGTTAAAATTAACTTCTAAACAATTAAAACGAGTCGCTACACCCATGCGTTAGTGAGACACGTACAGTGACAACGGTATTTCACATTCCCATATTAAGAAAGTTATTTAATTGTGGAGCTTCCAGCCGCACGCGATCTTAGCATAGTTCAGACGGTATGACTGGAAGTACATTTTATTGTATTTAATTTATTCTATTATTAATAATAGAAATTATCATGAAAAAATACATTTAAAATAATCTATTTATTTTTATTTATTTTAATTAATTGTAGGTCAAAGAGGTCTAACCGTCGGTCACAGCGTCTAACTATAAACTCGATGGTCGAGAGTTTGATTCTAACTTAAAAGAATTAACTATTTTAATTTTTCAACTTTGGTAATAAGAAGATGAATTTCACGCTGTATCTCGCATACAGCAGGAAGAACTTACTGTTAAGTTGACGCCACTCTACACCGAATATCTCGAAAATTGGGCATTGTACGAAGAATAGAGTGTTTCAACACTAGGTTCCCTCCGCCTACCTAATATATGCAGAATACAGTATTCAGCTAAAAAATAATATTAGCTAAATAATATATATATATAAATATTTTAATTATTCACCCCATGCTCGTCTGACTAGCTCTAACCCATAGCTAGTCTGAACCAAAAGTGGTTATCATTTAAATCACCACGGCCGTGCCTTACGCGCACCTCATTAATTAGACGCCGCCATTAACAACATAATAAATAGGTTTTGTTCTATGTTTATAATGTTTTCTATTATTATTGTTAGGTTAACTAGTCACGGGTTCCAATCCTGGAATAGGTAATGACAGGTTTTTTTAATATGGGAGACAACATAATGCTTAATCACATTCCGTTCTCTATAAATGTTTAACAAAAATAAAAAATATAATGAAATACATAAATTGTGTACTATTTAATAAATAAATGCTTGCATTATATTAATTTTCATTCAATTTTGAACGAAAAAAATAAATTACAATAAATAATAATGATTATTAATTCAAAATTACAATGAAACGTCATACAAATATATGAACGTGTGCCACTATCAATTAACCACTGTGCGATATGTTACTCATAACTTTAAAGTTCCCAATAAATCAGAGGTCACATACAAAACAAAAATTATTGAAGTATTATCAATATGGATTGCCATACAATATGTTATTGGTAATTTATTCCATTATTGGACGCGCGCGGTACCAACTCAAAACACAGTATTGGAAATGATTAAGTGGATATATGACTTCCTGTCGCTTGTGAAGGTTTTTTTTTGTGTTTGGTGTTTTTTTTATAGTTTCACGCTGAATCCCGCAATCCCGCATTATAATTTTGTATCAGTCATAAAGCATAAAATTTGAAAAAAAAACTGTACACCTAAGTAGTATTAGTAAAAATATATATATTTAGAATACAAATCCGCTATTAATGAAACAGACAGACAATATACTATTAATATATTTAAATAAGCCACACAGAAAGCTGCCATTTAGAACAGGAAGGTTCTACTCACCTTCTAAACTTTACTTGAGCTTTCATTCCTTATTCGGGTTAAGTAAACGTGCGGTTTCACTTTCATCAAACGTTTGTACAATACTTGACACGCGAGGACAAACAGATGGACTGTTTCCTCAATGTCTACAAGTACATTTATATGAGTATATATATACATGCATAATTATATATATTAGTAGGGTGTACACACGCGGTAGTTGTCGGTTCGATTCCCATAATGCTTGCACTACCAAAGCAAAGAGCGGCGTTGAGTTCCGCCACTCAAAATGCAATATCTTTAGCATTTGGCAGAAAATAGGTAAAGGAAGTGATCTGAATACTACGTGTCAAGTTCCCTTTTACCTACCTTACTATGTGAGAGGATACAGTGTGAACCTAAAAAATAATAATAATAAAAATACAAGTGCGCGCGTATATATACATTGTGTTTAGGTGATATCTTGAAAAATAGACTGTGCGTGGGGAAATGGAATATCTTAACACTAGGATCCCACTGCCTATATGGCGAAGTGGTATATGGCGAAAAGTTAAAAAAGATCTTTGATTGCTGCTTTAGTAAGTTTTCTAACGTCAGATATATTGCACATTTATAACCCAAAAAAAATATGGAGAGAAACTTATAATATATATTGTATGTTGAGTGGCGGAGCTCAACGCCGAGTTTTGTCTTGTTACCAAAGCGAGGAAATGGAAATAATTAATTACTCCGCGTGGGAATCGAACACACAACACTCGCATCGCAGAAGTTGGGCCACGATGGCCTCAATTGAAGTATAATTACTTACATTATTTCTGAACAGGCAAAATCAGAAAAGTTGATATATAATAATAATATCTATTGGTTAGTGAGTTTTGCCTCTATAGGATCCGAACCCACTATCCTTTTTCTCTTAATAAAAGTTAAGTAATTTCAAGTACCTAATAACGTTTGCCAAAAACGGGATCGATCAATTTCAATCAGGACACCGCTATCGTTAACTTGTCGAGATATTGAAAAAATGAGCCCTAAGAATAATAACGTATGATAAATGAATGCGCGGGCGAAAGTTTTTTGCGTATTAATTGATTTCGGGTTCGTTGTACCTACGGGATGTATCGGTTTAGGGATCTTTGATGAAAATAAATATTTTTGATCCTGATTTTAAAATATTTTTTTCGAGCATGGTGATCAGATAATTCATGGTTATATAACACTTTGTTCTCTTTTTTGTTCATTTCTTCCTAAACACTTACTAATAGCACCAGCTTCTCTTGTCTCTCTCTCTCGTCTCTTACTGTAAATGCGATGTTTATATTGTGCCACCATTTGAGAGAATTAATTCTTTTCATCATTTCTCTCAACTTCAGGGATCCCCCCTATGGTGAATTGTGTATATACAGTACAGGCACTGAGTTCTTTTTGCCTAAATAACAAAGAAAGCGTGCTATATGACAATATTAAATCTAAATTAAGCACAACTCACTCCTGACCAGTTCCGATTATTAATGACTTAGTGTTACATATACCTCGGCTAAATTTTAAATCGATTTTATTTAACATAAAAAAGCTTTAAAGCAAGAAGCTGTAGTAATTACCTTTAAAATGCTAACACATTTAGTATTTGTGAGTGAAAAATCACTCCGTTTTTTCTTGTACGGTGTAACAGTTATTAACTATAAGGTTATCGTGGCAACAACAACAGCGACTGATCGCGATGATTATGTGTTCGAACCCGATCGATCGAATTCCATTCGGAAGAATTAATTCTTTTTAGGGTTTTTTCCTAGTTTTAGAAATTTGGCGGAATGTGGGATGTAGCGTAGAGCTGTTCCACGCTAAGTTCGCATTACCTACCCTGCTAAAAGCGGAATAAATCAAGAAGCTAGAAGAAAATACTGTTACTTGTTTATTTTTGGAACTTGTAGGTCCTGTTAAATATTTAATGTTTTGTCTTCCTTGCTCTATTAAAGAGGCAAAGCTAAGAAAAAACATGGATATAAGAAGATGAATACTATTTAAACTAGATTTAACCTTAACAGACCGGACGCGTCTCTGAGTGACAGAATTTATATAGTTCTAAATAATTTAAAGGCAATTGTTTCGTCCTCGTTCACAGGTCTTACCTTATATGGACGTTATATATTTATAGTCAAGTTTAATTAGATATATTATTTTGTAGGATAATAGCTATATGATACTGTAAATCGATATTTTATTCTTCATGCATTTCTTGCTTAAATAGAAATTATTATTATTAAATTATTTGAAGATTATTAGCAGAATAAACCGTAACAAATATTAAATTTATAATATGACTAGTGGGCCCGGACGCGGCTACGCCCGCGAAAATATAAGCCTAAATCATTAAAATAAGTTAAAAAATAATAATAAGTGGAGATTTATTATTAGAAAAAATATCTGAGTAACCGAAATGAACAAACCAAAGAAGTAAAAGTAACTAAATAAAAAATAAAAAAGAAATTCTTAATATTAGAAAAAAAAACCTAAAGTTTGCTGTGCGCGCGTACTAAACATTTTTCTATATTAAATAATTATTAATTTTTGCGAACAATATTAAATAAAATCTCAAATGATTAAAATTACGATATTTTAAGTGTATAACATCGGTATAGATAACCGAACTGAGTTAAATTAATTATAAGCAGCAAATAATTACATAAAAAATAATAGTAATTCGAAAATCTATAAAAATTTACAAAATCATCAAAGTCATCTGCCCGTTCGCGTCGGTCATACTCATACTATGCCGCCCGAAGGCTAGGTCATTTGGAATCAGTCACATCTTAATTATTTATTAGAATGTTATACAGTAAATTATAATTTCCATCTAGATGAAATGCTAAAAGTGACTATTATATTTATTTTCATAAGGATGAATATCAAATTATAGAAATCATCTAATTTTTGTTAATGATTTGTATAAAGAGATTTGTATAAATCTATATCGGCGCGCACCATGTATGCCATTAAGCAAACTCACTGTGGGTGACGTTTTCTTAAAAC
>HE670002.1:18290-38798 GCA_000313835.2 Heliconius melpomene melpomene
AAAATGAGCCCTAAGAATAATAACGTATGATAAATGAATGCGCGGGCGAAAGTTTTTTGCGTATTAATTGATTTCGGGTTCGTTGTACCTACGGGATGTATCGGTTTAAGGATCTTTGATGAATATAAATATTTTTGATCCTGATTTTAAAATATTTTTTTCGAGCATGGTGATCAGATAATTCATGGTTGTATAACACTTTGTTCTCTTTTTTGTTCATTTTTTCCTAAACACTTACTAATAGCACCAGCTTCTCTTGTCTCTCTCTCTCTCGTCTCTTACTGTAAATGCGATGTTTGTATTGTGCCACCATTTGAGAGGATTAATTCTTTTCATTCTTGTAGAACAATATGAGTTGAGCTTTCCCCCTATGGAGAATTGTAGAACAGGCACTGAGTTCTTTTTGCCTAAATAACAAAAAAAGCGTGCTATATGACAATATTAAATCTAAATTAAGCACAACTCACTCTTGACCAGTTCCGATTATTAATGACTTAGTGTTACATATACCTCGGCTAAATTTTAAATCGATTTTATTTAACATAAAAAAGCTTTAAAGCAAGAAGCTGTAGTAATTACCTTTAAAATGCTAACACATTTAGTATTTGTGAGTGAAAAATCACTCCGTTTTTTCTTGTAGGGTGTAACAGTTATTAACTATAAGGTTATCGTGGCAACAACAACAGTAACTTACTGCCTGAACGCGATGATTATATGTTCAAACCCGATCGATCGAATTCCATTCGGAAGAATATATTCTTTCAAGAAGCCGGAAGAAAAGACTATTACCTATTTATTATTGTAACTTGTCGGTTCAATTCTTTTAAATATTTAATAATTTCTCTTCCTTGCTCTATTAACGAGACAAAGCAAAGAAAAAAATATGGATATAATAAGATGAATACCATTTAAACTAGATTTAACCTTAATAGACCGGACACGTCTCTGAGTGACAGAATTTATATAGTTCTAAATAATTTAAAGGCAATTGTTTCGTCCTCGTTCACAGGTCTTACCTTATATGGACGTTATATATTTATAGTCAAGTTTAATTAGATATATTATTTTGTAGGATGATATCTATAAGATACTGTAAATCGATATTTTATTCTTCATGCATTATCTTGCTCAAATAGAAATTATTATTATTATTAAATTATTTGAAGATTATTAGCAGAATAAACCGCAACAAATATTAAATTTATAAAATGATAGGTTTGTGAAACCTACTTGCTTCGATTGCCAATCTCAACACGTTTCGCTTGTAGTAATTCTATTAGCCTCATGCGGGGTAAGCGGGGTAAGCAGGGATCAGAAAAAAAATAGTTAAATAACGTTTTAAATTATTTTATACTTATTGGAATTAGCTAGGAACTTAGGTTTCTAGTAATATTTTAGCACTATAAACCTAAGAAGACTTCCATATAAAATAACTCAATCGCTATAGATGTTTCTTTATTGGCGCTAGATATGTTAATTTGCTGCATACAGCTTAAATGGAATTTTTATGGTGTTGTAGGGAATGCTATAGGAAATTCAAAACAGTAATTACTGCAAAGGTCATACGTTCAATTACCGTAATATTTATTTAGCTTACATGGTTATTATCCGACTGCGGCGAAGTCCAGAAAGAGTATATTATTAGCGCGTACGGATGTATGTATGTCTATTGCTTTGTTCCTTTATTATTGTTAAAATAGTAAACTGATTTTGACATATGATACTTGGTTGGATTACTCTGTATAAATGTAGCTCATTCAGTCTTGTTTTTTGATTTCTTTATAATTCAATTGGAGAGAGGCCTTATATTTCATTTTCATCTCCATTTGGGTTAATGGCAATATTTTTTTTGTACATTTATCCTCTTTGACAAGATAGAATTAGGGTGGAAATTTGATAAGTGTTTGTCTTGATATTATGTTCTTCCTGTCTTTAAAAAATTACAAGAAACAATCATGACTTATTCACTCTATTGGAACGAAACTACGAGCAATCCATTGTTATTAATAATAATTAGAAATCGGTACAAAACGATACCAATAATACCAATTATTAATTTTATGTTAATTGAAATCTACATACGACTCTTAAGGCTAAAATGATAAAATTTAAAATCTTATTTTTAGTTAAAATACATTTGAATTACCTTTAAGATTTAAAGGTTTTTATTTACAGCAAATAGAATATACGAGACTTTAAACTAATTAATGATCCAAACGAAGATCTAAGCGGCAAAAAACGTATGAATTTTGTATTGTTTTCCACTGAATAGTGTAATTTTTTTTTTATTTTTAAATGCTCGTATCTTTTGATAGCGTACACTTAGAAGCTTGATTTTTTTATGCCCCAAGTGACCGACCGACCTGAATGATGGATATTAATTTCAGTTTGATACCTTCAAGCGACCAAGATAAAGAGCCTTGACTGACTGACAAGCAATACACTGATCCTATAAGGGTTCTGTCTTTTTCCTTTGAGACAATAAAAATAATCATTCCCTCAATATGGAGAAATAAAGAAAACAAAATGAAACAAGAAATATTTTGTACCTCACATCACTTCAATAAGTATCGATTTAAAACAAAACGCTGCAATGCCCCTTTTTTTGATTAAAATGAATAAAATAAATAAAATGTCTTTCTTTCAAATCTATTTTAGTTAGTGACGTAGCAACGCGCGCGGGGTACAGTTAGTTAGTACAACATGTATAACAAAGAGTTCAATTTCGTAGTTTCAATATATCTTTAAATACTCCCATAATTCTATGTCCAACAAACCTTATATAAGTTAACAGAAAGTCGGCAAATGGGCGACAAATTAAAGGCGAGCAAAAACACCGTATCCGGAGCGTACGCTGAATGAAATACGGAGCGCCGAGCTCACTTTATGTGTCTTAGGGCCTTTAGATTTGTCGAGTTGGGTGCTTTGAGAAGTTATATTGGAAGTTGTTTCTTGATAGCGTTGTTTCTCGTTGCATATCGTAGGGTATTTAGAACCTAGTGTCGTAACACTCTGTTCCCATCTTCCCATATTTCTTATCGTGTCACACTGCTGCGTTTAATGTTGCAAAGAGCGAGAAGAAAATAATTCCTCTGAATGGTAATCAAACTCACAATTGTTGCGTTTCCAGTAAGACGCTGTGCGAATGCGCTACAACGGATCAAACAATTTCTTTTTCAAAATATCTCGCATTTTTATATATAAGCATTTGAATTCAAATTTACATGTCTTTCATTCAGTATTACATATAATAACAGGATAGGCAGAGGGAATCTGGTTAAGATACTCCGTTCCCATTAAGAGCCTTTTGTTTCCTATTTTCTATTTAATTCTGGAGGCCTTGTTTATTGAAAAGCGCAACTCAACGCCGTGCTTTGCTTCGTACATAGTAAATTCTTTCCGAAATTAAAAAACAAACGTTATCTTCATCATAATTATTAGGATGGGAACAAAACCTTGGACCTAACTATCATGGCCTCTAACCACTGAACTAACAATAAGTACGTATATTTACTTGGACCACGTATAGGAGTCCAGTTCAAAATATCACATTCTCCATGAATGACGAATTGACAAATAAAACTAGTCTTTACACCTCTCCCTTTACAATATTAAATCAAACATTCTAAAGTCGAGTGTACACTTTATAGTCACAGTGAAGTTCACACGTTTTGTTTCACGATGTATCCCGCACATATATCAACTGCTTATAAGCAGCCTTTCAACCAAAATTTTCTCTTTAGTGTCCAAAAATAATTATCATTTATTTATTTTATTCACATTACACAAAAACAAAAAATATAATAAAATTACCTAACCGAGCACCAAATCTACAACCTATTCAAAAAATAATAATAAACATTAGTGTATACAAGCCTTACATAATCCGAAATGCCACCGCTACTGTAGACACAAACATAGTGTGTACATGCCATATAAACAATATAATTTTCTATATAGACCACAGCCCAGTAGGTAGGTACCTACACTCGTATAGAAGTACGGTTTTTACTCGCCACGGACCCCACACGACGATCATTAGCGTAATAACAGGAGTATCGGTTTTATGCAGATGACTAATGATCTGTTGAATGTCACCAAGTTAATAGATTTTTATGGAATTCTCACGTTTATACGTAGGTAAGTGATGGTGGTGCTTGCTCGTGTTATTTAATTGGTTTTAGATATCATTTTTATATCATTTTCGTTTCTTTGCTCTGGTAATGTGACAAAGAGCGGTGTTGAGTTCCGCCACTCAACGCGTTTCGAGAATATGGCTAAATGTAGGAACCGGAGTGTTTTAACACTAGGTTTCCTCTGTAAATGCCAGTTTATGTTCGGGGGAATAAATTATTATCATCTCTCTAATTTCTAAACAAAACACAGAATTGATTCCGCCGCTCAAAAATTGGACGGAGCGTAGTTTATTCTTTATCAACTACTATTTACTAGTATCCCGTAAAAAATGTATCGAACCCGCATCTTATGTATGCTTCCAAAGAAAAATTTATAGGACATTCCAAAAATTCTTGTTTCCAGATCTTAAATGATAACGGAAATAAACACACTTCGCTTTCGCGAGCATCACGTTTTTTTATTTCGAGCCAACCGACCCAAATAGCAATTTGAGAAAAAAATCGCGACAAATTTATGTAGGTATACGATTCCACGTTTCGAAATCAAGCAAAAGTCGTGTAAAAATAAGAACAATATTAAAATAAGTTAAGAACGAGCATTCTCGAACCGTCTTATTTTTTGTGATTGTTGATTATAAAAAGTTGTTTTTTTGGCTTTATGCTGTATTGAGCACATAGCAGGGTAGGTAGAGGGAATCTAGGAACCTAGCGTTAAAACACTCCGTTCCCATTAAGACTTCCATTATAGTGGGAAGAAATCGTAAGACTTTTTGAACCCACAACCGTCGCGCTTAATTGATTGTGCCGCTGCGTCAAGACGGCGTCAAATTTATCAATATCAATAGATCGAAAACCATATAATTGTAATAAGTTAGTGACTGTTTACTCCGCTCTATCTTTTCGTCACTAGATTGGCTCTGAACTGGCTATTCCAGAAAACCGATCAAGCCCTATGTTATATGTAATAAGTACATATAATTATGTTATTTTTTTATGTTATTTGAAAACATATTATACTCGTGTACTTTATAATCTTTTATCTGGCTACAAGAAGGTACGGTACAAGGAAGCAAGTGGGAACTAAATCAAAGGAGTGTCTGCTAACCGCTGTAAGCATCCCGTATGATTTGTGACACTACCGTACGTGACCATGTGCTCAGGGTTGGTTTACTGTAATATTTACTATTTCTATAAAATTATATCAGATAAAGATATACTTTTCTGGGACAATAATTATTTTTGGTTAACTAGAACTTAAAGCAGACATAAACTGTAAGCGTGACGATTAGAATTTGATTTTTAAAAGCCACTCACTTTTCGATATTTGTCCAGGTATTTAATTCCTATGAACACTAATGTTAAAATTAAAACACTCCGCTCCCCACATTCCGCCAAATTGTAGAGGCATTGATAATATTTATTAAAAAAAAAAACAATTCTCTCTGCTATATCTGTTTAATAATAAATAACTCTAAGAAGTTCGAAATGAGTCTCGAATCTATACCAAACCGCTTATCGCTCGCCCAAGCACTATAAACCAATAGTCCTATGTCATCGGATGTCCCAGGTCGTGTACGTGCTCGTGCCCCCATTGGATTCGAACAGGTGTACCGTTGTGAACGTGATCAGTATCGCCTTTGTTTTGTAAACAATAGGCCACTAGTGCGTAAATTTATGTGTTGGTTAGTTTTCAATTTTATATTGCTTTCGTATTTTCGTTCTCTTAAATTTTGTATGATAATATTTTTAACATTAAATTAATCCGAAATTATTTTTCAAAAACAATTGAAAAATATTTCAAATTTCGAATATAGCAGAGTAGGCAGAGAAAACCTAGTGTCAATATACTCCATTCTCCATTTTCTGCCGGATTTTTGAGACGTTATGTGTTTAGTGGCGGAACTCAACGCTGCGCCATGTCTTGTTACCAGAACAGAGAAATGAAAATATTAAATGCTTCATTCACCGAGTGGGAATCGAACACTTGGTAATGACAGCCTCACAACTACTAACCACAGGTGTCCACAGGTCTAATTAAAAAAAACTCCTGCAGTGAGAAAAAAATTAAGTAAGAACATTTTATCCCCTAAGATGTGTCATGATGTGAATGTGTATCCCATTGCACGTAGTTGTATTTGAATGTATAACATCAACGATTTAGCGTTTCGCGAAATTTAAAATGTCTAGCATATATCAGGTTTATCTCGTCATCTGGTGTTGTTCACAGAATCAGCTTTAAGAGGCTGAGCACGTCGAATTTTGAAAGTGGGAAAATTATGTACGCGTTTTTGCCGCTACGACGGCGTGCCCATATGTCATACGTCTTTCCGGTCCATTTTTGTGATATTTATGTATGTATGAATAAAATGGAAAAACTCGTCGTTTCATTTAAGTTATTAAAAAGAAATCAAAAATCAATTCAGCTTCAGGTAAGCAGAGGGAATCTAGTGTTAAGACACTCCATTCCCCACTTTATAAGTTATTAATTTTCTACATATATGAAGAAATTATAGTGTCCAAAAGTTTGAAGAGTTTGTTTGGTAGCTTAGTTTATCCATTTATAATATGGTAAATTTTATTTATTTTTTTATTTCTCCGTTTTGACGGACTACTGATTTTCACTACTCCATACGAAGTGTCTGAACACTAGATTGCCTATACCTAACCTGCCTTAAAAGTCGCTTTTTAGCTAGCGAGAAGTCGCTTTTTTAATGATTTTAGACATAAAACTGTATGATCCATACATTTTTTTAAGAAAAACCTTCAGGTCTACATGAATATTACATAGCATCCCATAACCATTTACCAAGACACGTGTCAACGGCTCCAAGCAGGTATTTCCTTCTTTTTGCTCCAAAGTTATCCGATCAAATAGCTATTTTAGCTTATAAATAGTTTATTCTGTGCGCGTAACATTTGGTCGCCGTATATGGTGCTGGGCCTTATTAGGTTACTTCTGATATATTGGTTGCGGGTGATCTGGATGTGTGGAATATGGTTCACTTTATGTGTATATGCTTTAAATGGTTGTTTTCTGCTTGGTTCTTTAGGGATTTCTTTTTTTTTTGAAAATTTTGTGGAATTTTATGAAGGCAATATACAGAATTAAGGAATAGATTCCCAATTTATTGATGTGTTACAAAAATCATTTTTTATTTTGTTATAACAATCTCAATCATGGAGTTATCATGATATTTCTTTATTTTATTAACCTTCTTTATTCCAAGTACCTAGTGTTAATGTAAAACCTTGAAAAAACTAATTCTCTAAATCACAAACGAGAAACAAACTAATTCATCACAACATTTGGACTTTTGACACTTCGTCTACACTCACAAAATATTTCGCAAGTGAATCTAAATTTTGCGACTTTTAAATTTGTATTTATTACTACATAAAAAAATGTCTCAATCGAGATGTGAACCTACTGTGGTAAAAATATACAGCATGGTATTCAAATTAAAGTAAAATAAGCGACGACAGCAACTAACAAGTTATAATAAGAAAGCAACCATTTGCCTCAGTTTGGACGCGGTTTTTCCAGCCAATATTATGTTACCCTGATAAGGAGTAATCGATCGCATTTAGATCATACTTTGACCATAAATTTAAATGTAATTGAATCATGTATCTAAGATCTGTTATGCACTGTGCGTTTAGGTTTTAATTTTATCAACATTTTTATAATTATAAAGCTGAAGCTTGTTTGGTTGAACGCGATGGTCTTGGGGGGAAGTATTGGTTCATATTGAAAATATAATGTTTGTGTTGAATATTCAATTTAGTAAGAATGCTATAAGGATCTACAATACCTTTTTTCCGGTCATTATTCATTTCTATGTAACCCACAGTACATGCGGTCCGAGTTACTTCGAGCACTTAGAATATGTAAAATGTCTCTTAATTATTTCCATTTGACGACACGAATCTTCCTGAAACCTAGCGTTTAAAGCGCTTTGTCTTGTTGCTAGATCAAGAAAATTAAAAATATAATCATAATAATAAATTAGCTTCACACAGCATCTCTCATCAACAAAGGTGAAATCAAGGAGCCTAGTGTTAAGACACTTCTCTCTTTATTAAGACACTTCCGTTTCCCACTCTCCGCCTTATTCTTAAGGTATTACGTATTGAGTGGCGGAACTCTACGCCGACAATTAGAAAAATAGAAAATTTTCTAAACAACAAAAAGATCATGTGTTCCAAACCTAAGTGCGTTGACTGCCAACAAGGTGTGGTCATTTGAATATCAACAAGTCGAAGTAGTCTTACAATTTGTTCTAGTAATTAAAAAGTGATTCTTACTAAAGCCCTATAACGTAATTGAATTGAGGTGATTTAAGTTAGTTTCGAATAATATACTTTATAAGGTGGTAGTGAGAAATCGATACGGTTTTTGCTTTTTAAAGACACTGAATATGTATGAAAATTTTTGAATTTATAAATTATTAATGGATCTGTTTGTATGGATATGTTTTCATTAATGTACATCAAATTGTAGGCTTGGGTATATTTTTTCGTGGGAACGATTTGAGAGGTGATTGTGGGTTTGACTATTATATTGGACGATATCTTTGTGATGATGGTACTGATGATGATGATAATACTTATTTTATATTATTAAAGTGTATTGAGGGAAAATTGTTTGATTATTTTTGTATAATTAACTGTTTATACTTAAAAATGTCATTAAAATCTTTTGGAATTTTTTTTTCACGAAATGTGCGTTTTTTCGTACGAACATTCCGATCATGACGAATAATTCCGATATAAACTTGTTCCGGATATTGGCTTAGACACACAGACAAACAGACAGATAAAAGTTTTATAATTGTTTGTTTGTGTGGTTCTTAGCTATTTTGAAATAATTGAATGACAATTTTATTTATATCTACATGTAGTAAGATCCACTATATATATTCACATAAGAAGAAATATTTAGAGTTTGCGGAATAGATTTAAGGCGACATTAGCAAATAATCAAAGGTATTAAGGTTCGACGATCTAGATTCTATACGTAATTTACAACTACGGCTAAAACTCGTGTCGAAACTCGCATTGGGACAAGGAGTTAACATAACTTTATCTAAACAACAAGTCACTTAATTATTTTTATTATTTTTTTAACTTCACGATTTATAATATTAGAATACTCCGTTTCTCAATTTTCACTCCCCCTGGAAATTAGGGAACGGAATGGAAGTGTATTAATGATTATATAGTGTGTTAACGCTAGGTTCCCAGGTTCCCTTAATCCTAACCCAGCTATATGCGGGATGAAACAGTTAGACAAGACAAAGCAAAGCTTTGCATTCTGCCATCCAAAACGATATCTAAAAAATGCGGGTGATGTGCAAAGATAATAAAAAAGTTTAAAACAACGTAAAATTGCCAGCAAATGTGTTTCTTTTTATTATAATTTTCGTATTTAAGCTCATTTTATTAGCAGGTTGTTGTAAAAATGAGTTTACGAGGTACTTGATGTGATATCTTAAGTTAGGACGTATTTAAATAAGGTGGGGAGTTTTTTTGGAAAAAAATGTTCTTTTTAATCCTTAAAAATATTTTCTAAATTACTTATAATATAAGAGGTACTTCAAATCTATCCAAGAGTTTCAGATTTACAGAAAATTATTATTAAGAAAAGTATCTGTTAATTTTTTGGCGTTACATTTTAGTAGAATCTGCCTCTTAGCAGAGCAGAGCACAGAGCAGAGCTTACTGTAGAAATAAACTGATGATACTGAGAGCTTTATATTACTTGACGGTATAAAAATGTTTTAATTTTCTGAACGCAAAACCATCTCGTATAAAATCGCACACTTGTCATACTTAGGCAGAAAAATAAGAACTTTTGTCTACAGAACGCTTAAAAATTTTTGCATGCACCTTAAGAAAAAAATAAATTTAAGTATCATTAAACACTACAATATACATCATAAACGTTTAGTTTTACATCCTGTTTATAATGTTATCTTTATTAAGTGCTTCTGTCGTAAACTCCTCACTGAATTTTAATGATTTTTTGTATGACACATTAAAAAAGATTGTCGATCTTGAGTTATTATTCGCCGGATATGGAGAAGTTATGTTTTTTTTTTTATAGTTCTATAAAAAGGATTTCTTCAATACGTCCTTTTAGCTTTACACTGTATCCCCCAAGCAGTAGGGTAGGCAGTGGGAACCTTGTGTAAAGGCACTCCGTTCTCATCGGGAGAGAACTGAACCCACAACCGTCTAGTTTCTATTCAGGCACTGTCACTCAATTATAATAAATAGATGTAAAATATTTCAATAGTGATAGCCAAGTATTATTTTCAAATTCTAAACGTGACGTAAAAGTTACTTCATTTCTCTACTTTAATTCTGCCCAAAAAAACACGAAAATTACGTCTATATGTAATCTAGAGAAGAAGGCCACGAGGATCATTTAAAAAAAATTCAAGCGTTTTATAAGAAAATATTATATTAAACCACAATAATAAGATCAATTCTATCCCATTTTGAGTGAGAGAGATAAATTGAATATATGAAATATTCTATATCGAAGCCTCCATAAATTGTGAGTCGATCGTATCAAGCAGTCATGACATGACCACACTTGCTACGGCTATGGATCAATTTAAATTCTCCCCTACTAGTTTTAATAGGTAATAAATATTTAAAAAATTGTGATTTTTTTGATAAATTGTGATTTTTGTAATAAAATATTTTTTATGGCCGTCGTGGTGCGAGTCATCGTGTGCGACTGTAAGCGCAGCTGTTGTGAGTTCGATTCCCACTTGGAGGTATGATTTTTTAATGTTATGATTTCCCCGCTCTGAATCCATTAAATAAGACAATGTCTTTAGACTTTCGATGGATGTAAAACTATGTAATCAATTCAATAAGTATCTTTTTGTATGTTTTTTTACTTGCCGTGTTATGTGCATGTGTGTTTGTGTATGTAAAACATCGCAACAAAATTGCGAAATATATTTTTTGCACAACCCACTTTATATGGGTATCTCTTGCAAAATGAAGGAATCCAAAAATTGGAAGAAAATTCTCACATCCGAAAAAAAAATTAGAGCTTCCCACCTCAAGTAGAAGCAATATCCTAGTTTTCCCACGATTCATACTTAGCTATTAAACATTCGTACAGTAGTCACGAAGGCGGCCGCACGCCATGCCTTTAATTGATGTACCACCGATAGTTCCACGTCAGTTCCGAGTGTATTGCTTATGAATCAACCTTCTGGGTCACTTTGAGATGTAACGATACATTGTATTCTCATTATACGGTTATGCTCTTTTAATATTGACTCTGAATTGTTTTAGAATTGGTTTGGATTGGTTATATCTGATGATTGTGTCTACTACTACTGGTTGCTAGCGTTTTTGTTTGCGTCGAATTAATATGTAAAATGGAAAATCTCGGGTTTTCACGTTCTTGTATCAATATCGAGACATCATTTGTCAACTACTTTTTCTAAAAAAAATACTATAATTTCTAAGCTTTCACTTCACTGATCCCTTATATCCTCTAACTAAACTAATTAACTTAGCATGTCTATGTCTATGTTTCGTTCGTGGCGCAGTAGAGCAGGGATTAACTGTAAACGATGGTCATGGATTGATGCATACATTTTGGAAGGTTGAGAGAATTGTACGAGAAGTGATGAACGAAATATCTAATCACTAGGCTTTTCTCTTCTATCTGGTTACGCGGAAAAGACGTGGAGCTGCTAAATATATTCTCTAGCTCAAATTACTAATTAAATAGAAACTATTTGTTAGAAACGTCTTACACGACATGTAACTTTCGAAGTGTTCAAATCAGAGATGTGAATCTTCTAGACCCTAAATACCGTTTAGAAGTCACGTTTTATAAGGATTTTAATATTTTCAGATCAATATGGAACAGCAGATGTGTATTCTTACCTGAACGCTAGTTGGTGGTTCATATGCTAGAAGAATATACATTTTAGGAGGTTTTAGAACAAAATTATAAAGATATTATTTATTCGAATTTATTTATACGATTTATATAAGCATCCAGTAACGTTTGCATAAATGTTTAAAAAACTTTATTAAACCAAATATTACAATTGGATATCATTTCACGCATTAGGCGTGTGCTTCTTTCCGAATCCAATCGGAGAACTAAGTGTCCCTGCCTACCACACTACATGAGGCGATAAACAGTGAAAATCGAAAAAAAAATGAAATTCATACAAACACAGCGGTTAAGCACGATATCATTGCAACGGTCACTTTAATTATGGATGCGATGCAATCATTTCTCATCGAAATACGTTTGTTATTTACAAGGCATACTTTTTCTTCTGCTGTCACCATATAAAGTTGGAAGGTACGCCGTCTTCACCTGTTCAGACGAATTGTTTCCTTTTTGCTACCGAATATATATTTGTATCGTAGCGATTTGTAACTGTACCTGGGATTTTTTGTTTTTGGGTTCCTTTGCTCAAGATATGATAATATTTTGTCATTTTTTAATATTCATCTTTTTAAATAGATTACATTTTTCTGGACAGTTTAGAGATATTTTGCGGTGATTGGCGGAACTAAACTTTGTGTTTTGTCTTACATATAGTCGTAAGATGCGAATCAAGTGTCTTAATAGACAAAACATGCGAATCAAGTGTCTTAATAGAAAAAAAATATCTATATAAAAATCCAATAACAATTTATCGATTCGTACTTGACTTGAAATGTTAATTGTTTTCACAATTTCTGGTTTGCGCGACGCAGCCCCGTACATACAAATATATAGTAACGGTATGAAATTTCTCAAAATTTAATTTCAGCTTTATATCTTACTTAATGCCCTTGTAGTACACTTGAGGATATAATAGTTAAGGGGTTCAATTCTCATTTAGAAAAATATATAAATATTCTTCTATATATATTTAAGCGTATGGCAGTAAACGCGATTGGTTGTGGATTCGATCCCCACTCAAGGAAATGAATTATTTATTTAAATTTATATTTTCATTTTTTTGCTTTTCGGATATAGTTCCACCGCTAAACACGCAATGCCTCCAGAATTCGGCGGAAAATTTGGAACTCCGTTCCCCATGAGTTCAATCTCTACTGAGATATTTCTGTTTCCAACTTTCCGCTTAGTTCTGCCTGTTCTGCCTCAGCATTGCGTTTGTGTGTCTGTTTACCAGAATCAGGTGAAAATATTATATATTGCATTCCTCCGGCTGCGAATCGACAACCGTCGCGCTTACAGCCGCACGTACTTGTGCTCCTGTACCACGGCCGCCAGTAATTAAATTAATGTACATTAAATCCTAATTGATATCTTTAAGTGGGAAATTAAGAAAATATCATATTATACACTTCCCAAGAAGAAAATAAGCAAATAGATGGACTATTAATAATTTTATTAATAAACGCATTGAGCTGTCATCACAATAATCGTTGCAGTTCATCATGTCCAACTAAACGTGATATTTTTTTCGCTCCATTGTACTCTAGTAATGGTTTTGTAATTGATTACTTGATATATTACTCGTGGTACAGTCGGATATAATTTAATGTTAACTAAACTATATATTGTAGCTTTTTAGTACGTTATATGAGATTGCTTCAATGCCTAAACTACCGTTTTTTTTTGTTTATTTTAAAGGTAAAATTATAGGAACTCTATCAAACAGGCTTTTAAAAAAATAGTCAGTTTTAAATTTGGTATAATAGTATTGAATTTATAAAAACTATCGTGTCCGCCTGTACGCTATGTTGATAAATGCCCACAATTATATTCGGATACGTAACAATACGAATCGTGTAACATTAATTTGACATACTTAGTTATAAAAAGTTGTGAAATATGATTGTTTTATTGTCCTATTAGACATAACTTTCTGTTTCTTTTGAGGCGTCTTCGTTCGTGAGAAATTTATCTCATTTTTTAATATTATGTAAGGTGATTAATATATATTCAAAGCAGGATTTGAACCTGTTTCAGGTGACCCATAAGCTTGTTGTTGTTTTCCTCGTAGTTCTTATTTTTCTTAAATAGCATTTCTCTTCTCAACTCTTCTTTTTTATTAGGAAGAAGACAATTATCAGCCAATTTTCTGATAAAATTTGCTTTCTCACTCAAACCAATAAGGCTGGCTGACAAAAAACAAGATAAAAACAGTAATTGCTCCAAGTTGCCATGTCGAATCAGCCATCGTCGTTGTGTCGCAGTTGAAATTAATTTCACTATACGAGATAGTGGTTGATTCGATTTTAGCTTAGGTAAAATGTTGAAAAGAAAAACTGATTTGCTTTAATAGTTTGGTTTTGAACTTTAACCCTATTTGAGGTAGTGCTGTTAGAGGCACAGCATCGAACTGCCCTTACTGAGGTTAGGTTGTAGGTTAAAAGGTTATTTTTCAGCTTCACCCTTTTTTCCGCATAGCATAGGGCACATAGGCTGTGGTAACCTAATTGCTAAGACGCTCCTCATTTTCCCCCCAAATTTCAAGATACCGCGTGTTGAGTGGCGTAACTCTACGCCACACTACGTCTTCTTATAAGAAAAAAAAACATTCCCCCAAGTGGGTCTCGATGGTATTTTGTTATATAGATAATATAATTTAGATTTTTTATAAGACAAATTGTAGCATTAAAAATATACTTCCCGACAAGTGTTAAAGAGGAATTGATTGAAATTAGATTATTTCTATACAAATTTTAAACAAAAGAACGAAAATCAATAATTGTGACGCCATAACCAGTCAACAATTCAAAAAAACAATCGATTCACGATTGACGAAAACGTCAATGGCATTTATTACAACCAACATAACATCTGTACGTATGTATGTATGTATGTACGTGTTATCTATATTAAAAACATTATCTGAGCATCTAGAACAGTTTAAATTGAAAACGGCAACAAAAAAAACCCGCAAAATCTTCACAACTTTCAAAAGATTCTACAAAAATTACATCGACATTTTTGGATGTTTGGAGTAATGAATCGCCAATCGATTCGTTTAAGCGACTCGAATGATTTATTGTGGTGACACGTTGTTTTTGTGGGGACAATTATTATATATGTATGCAGCTTTTGGTTGGTAGGTTTTGGAAACAATTTCGTGACTTTTACGCTTGCCGACCGCGCCAAATATGGGGCCCGGGTTCTTGTCGCCTTTTTATTTTGAACGATTTTTGGACTTGCGATTATGATATCGGGGCGATGATGTAACTGCATTATTGTTTTTCTTATGGAATTTGTATATCTTTGAAAGGATTTAGGTTTAAATCTGTAGTTAATAGAAAAGAAATGAAAATACGATTTCCTTTTTCATTTGAACTAGTAGTACCTACTCAAGAACTCTCAGGATTCTCAGTAGGAAATCTCAGGATTGCCGCCTTCAACCTAATAAACTTAATATTATGAATTATACAAAACATTTCGCTTATTGCTTTCTCTTTTTTCTTTCTTAGATTTTATTACATAGTTCTAAATCAGCGTAATAAAAGCATGTTAAAATATTTTTTATTATTATCATTCAGTAGTTGCTTAAGTGTAAAAACAAGATAAACTAGTGTTTAAACACTTCACTTTCCACTTTTGTAAATATATATTAATATAAAAAATATTATATAATACAGTACACATGTGACTGTAAATGCGTCAGTTGTTAAAGTGAGGAACAGAATGTCTTAACACAAGGTTCCCGCTATATGCGGGATACAGCGTGAACCTGTCTAAAAAATAAATATATAAAATATAAAATAAACCGTTATATTAAAACAAAGGCCTCGCATCCACGATTGGTATCGAGACCGGACAAATTGCTTACAGAAATTTCGTTGATCGTAAAAGCCGACAGAGAGCTTCTCGAGAAACTATAAATTTTCATGACTGCGCTGTACTCGTATGCTCTAATTTTTTGTACCACCAAACTGGTATACGCAATGGGTAGCAAGTTTGATTCCCATAAAAGTTTATGAGTCAAGAAATATTCAGTTCCGCTTATGCCCTGATATGTGTAATTACTTGTAATTAAATTATTATTATTTTTTATTCTTTTACCTTATAATGTTTTGAACGATAAATTTGAACACATTAATCTTTTTCCTTTCTTTTTTAAAGGAAGCATGGTATTTAGACACTCCGCTCCCCACTTTTTGCCAATTTCTGGAGGCATTACGGGTTGAGTGGCAGAACTCAACGTCAACTCAACGCTTTGCCTCGCACTAGAAATGAAAATATTAAATATTTAATTTCCTAGAATGGGAATCGAACCCACAATCTATCTATGACTGCATTATGACTGGCCTTTACTTAACAGGTACTATGTGCGGAGAAACTTAGTGTTGTCTTAACACTCCATTCTCCGCTTAACGCATATTTATAATTATATATAGATTAGATTATAATACAATATTATGGTACCATTGATGTCTGATGATGGAATTGGAAACATATCGAGTAAGTGCACATTTCATTATTTGTATTAATGTGTAAAGCGTGTTCTTAGTTGTTAAATTAATTTTTTAATTAATTAATTAAGCTTAACACCGATGTTTCTACAGGAGCAGGAAAATGAAAATAATTTGATTATTTCAATTCATTCTTCGAGTTACAATCCAACCCAAAACGTCGTTAATACGTACAGCCTCAACTGGTAATCTTAGATAATAAAACATAAATGCTTAAATTTTATCTATTCGAATACTTAATTTTACTTTACTAGAACGATTTTTTTCATCTTCACCCTGTATTCCGCACTCAGCAGGTTAGGCAGAGGGACCCCAGTGTTAAGATACTCCTGTACCCATTTCCCTTCGAAAGAATATTTACATGAATAATAATAATAATAAATGATTTCCTAAAATATCGAACTCACACCTACTATCGGACCCGAGATCGCGTCAGTCACGTCCTAATTGCTTTGACGACACTTTCAAGCTTGATTAAAAACTTAATGTACTGAAAAATCGATAACGATCAATCAATGTTTCGTACAATATTAATACTTGATGCGTAAACTCAAAACAATTATCTTTGTATTTTTTTGCTTAAAAAAATGACACGATGTTGAAAAAAATGCTGTATTTTTTTAGCTTTCCGTGTATCCCGCATGTAGGTAGGTAACACATGCGGGTAGGTAAAGGGAACCTAGTGTTAAGACATTCCGCTTCTGGAGGTATTGTGTATTTCGCCTCGAAAATTAAACAATTAAATGTTTCATACCTCGAGTGAGAATTGAACCCTCAACCTGTCACGTTTACGGTCACACGCCGCTACGACTGGCCTCTTTGGATATAACATGCAGCAATTTTTTGTAAGAAATATTAATTTAAAAATTTTCAGCATCACGCTCTATCCCGTAATGCAGGACCCTAGTGTTAAGATATTGTATTTGCTCTATTGTATTTCCACCCTAATTCAAGATATAGCGAGTTGCCTGGCGGAACACAACGCCGTTGTTCCTTATAACTTAAACCATTATAACCGTTATACAAAATCTGTAGCAAGAAAAACTGGCTCAGGTACTTCAACTGCAATGTCGACAACAGGTACAATTAATTAAACAATTAATTAGCTAATTGCCAGATGATTTACTTTTTTACAAAAGCGACAATTTACAAACGATTTGTCCAAATCGGGGCGCTTGAACTGGTTCAGATTGTTTTTTTTTTTAAGTGCAGGTATAATTTTGAGTACTAGCGATCTGTTCTGACTCTGCTCGCGTGATAATGATAAGAAATAAATAAACAAATAAGTATGTCTTTATAGCTATTTTTTTATATAATAGATAATGTATTTTATATAATTACATTTGAAAGATCGATAGCTGGTTCATCCCTTTTATTTATTAGGTATTGTCACATATATATTATACCTAACCTTCATACATAATACCCGTATATTATATAGTTATGAGTACCGTTTTTCAAATTTCACAGTGTATTACGCATAGACCAAACTGGTAGAGGGAACCTGGAACAAGTATTAACACTAGAAGTGCCGAAGATTGAGACCCCCCTTGAACCGCCGTCGTGACAAGTTTGTCCCATTTTACTTATTATGTTGATTGTTGGTATAATACAAAAAAAATATTATTAAAATAATTCGTAAAATATGTAGACCATCTTTAATAATCAATTCTTATTCTTTAACAAACATAAAAGCACCAAAAAATAAAACACAAAGAAAGAATCAAATATTTCTAATACGTTCTGAGGTCGTAACAACTAACTGAATAACTCTTACAAAATTATAAGTTATTGAAATTTGTTAATATTATTAGTAAGCCAAGTAATGCATTAATATATTCTTCATCAGTGATACATCACAGATGATTTATAACATTGCGTGGTAATGCCTCCAGAATTCGGCGGAAAATGCCAGCGAAGTGCATAGCACTAGGTTCCCAGGTTCCCTCTACCTACCCTACAATTGCCAACATTTGGTATCAAGTGTTTCTGAAATTCAAGCCTAGCTTAGTCATCCTTTCATCTGATACCTCACTTGGACTAGCGGCAAAATTTAGTATTGACACCAATTTTACTCCACTTTTCAGGCTATATTTTTTAAGATTTATACATAAATGTATAGTTTTCAGATTTTTTCCTGTACTAGTACTACATGTAGATGCTAGCTGCCAAATTTCATAATTCTAAGTTAACTGAAAGTACCTTATTAATTTGATTCCCTTTTATAGTGTCGAAATACATGTTTTTTACTATATAAATGGTCATATCTTTTTTTAAGGGCACTTTTTCAGGAAATCAAAGGACTGTAGATCGTCATATAGTTGATATTCATATACTCATATGAATATCAACTCGATTTCTCTAAGCATTCCTGAGATAAAGACACAGACAGACGGATGGACAAAAAAATGATCTTATAAGGGTTTTTTTTTCCTTAAACTTACTATTCAATTTTTTTCCGCCCCCGCATTGCCCTTTTCCCTCCACCTCGTCCCCGAGGCATGAAAATATGTCAAATTATACCCTCAAATAATAAAATAATAATGGCGGGACAAAAATGACCCAGCGGCAGTTCTAGGTAAATGTAATTTTTTTTCAAAAAATATGACTGCTATAAAATTATTTATATTTTTAATAAAATAAAGGTGTAAAATTGGTAATAGTAAAAAAAAATCATCTACATAAATTAACAAATAAAAAAGTTATATACAATCAACCTTGCGTTTGGGTCAAAAATGGGACGGCGGCGCTTCTAGTGTTAAGACATTACGATCCAATTGAGACATCTTTGTTAACCCCATTTGTCGACGAATTGGCATAGAGGCATTGTGTGTTCAGTGGCGGAATTCAACACCGAATGCGCAAATTCCGTGTCACCAGAACAAGGCACTGTAAATATTGAATATTTCCTTTCTGCGAGTGCGAGATTATGTCTCTAAATAGACGAAAAACCAACTAAGTAACTCCAGAAACCTCAAACTTTTATAAAGTACTAAATTGGTTTCAGGAAAACTTGGAATGTCCTTTTAGTTGGAATAGTCAATATTACTTCTATTTTCCGTCATTTTATATTTTCCGTCATTTTAAATTTAGTACCTAGACCCCTGCAAGCCTGAATGGATCAATACTGAAATATTGTCGAGTTTCAATAATATCACAAACATACATATCAAGCTGACAACCATCTCTCTTTGAAGTCGGCTAACCAGCAGCCCCTTACATAACAGTTTCGGTACACAAAATTAGGCACAGTGACTCGCAACATTCCGCTGACCGCAAAACGCACCCAAAGCTAAGGTATGCGATAAAATTTAGCAATATGTTATATGGAACACGCTAAAATATGTTTTATTACGATTTGGCAAGTACCAAAACTGTATCAGGATATAAAATATATTATGAGATATGAAGTAGTTACTTCGGCCCCATATCTCACGTATAAATCAACTACTGCTTGTTAGTGCTATCTGATGACTGTGGGTCATCAATTTCACTTGATTCGCAAGAAAAAATGACAAGATATATCTCTGATGATGATGATGGTCCCTTTTGAGATGTCCTTTGTGTTTGCACTTGCTGTGTATCCTGACTTTGTTTACATCCTGTTTAAATTACAGCTGTAGAAACCTGATCTTGAACTGGAAACCTGGAGGCCTTCGTAAACCAAGCTCACCCCTAGAGTCTCTAAAGTTTAAGAACATTCTGTTTCTCAATTTTTAAGACAGTTTCGTCTGCCTACCCTGCTAAGCAAGGACAAGCGTGTGTCTCCATTTTTACATTCACATATGTGCTTTTAAAAAAATGCAAACAAACGGTTAAACTTAAACTTCCAAGCAAAAGATCAAATCATATTTCTTTAAAATTGCTTTATTTGATGAAGTCATGAAGTCAGCTATAACTGTATAGGAAACGTTTC
>HE670003.1:7860-26195 GCA_000313835.2 Heliconius melpomene melpomene
AATAAATAAAAAAAATAAACTGTTATATTTAATAGAGGCATCTGATAGGCATCATAAGCTGTACTTAGGTAACATTGCAGATGGAAGCTCGCGTGCGTCACGCCAGGGCAGAGAATGATTGACCAAAATGAGGTAGGTCGCTACTGTCTGCTATTATCGATTATTTTATTATGAGACACTTTTTTTTAGCTTCACGCTGTATCCCGCATGTAGTAGGGTAAGCAGAGGGAACCTAGTGTTAAGATACTCCGTTCCCCAATTTCCGCCGAATGTTTGAGGCATTGCGTGTTGAGTGGCGGAACATAACACCGTAATTATCATTAGTAATTGCTGCTTGTCAATATTTTTTTTATAATGTTTACTAAGGATGCTTGTGTACCAGCACACCAAATGTGTCTTATGTGTCTTTAAATTAAATCTTTGTGGTAAGTTATTCTGCTTGATTTTCAGAACATTTCTCCAAATGGGCTATCTCCATAGAGCTTGCTCTATAGTATAAGCGTATTCTCGTTTCTGCGCATTGTACCGGGAAAAGTACTTTATTGTATGTGAATATTTTTTTTATTTTTTTTATATTAATTCTTTTAATATTAAAAGAAATCAGAGTCGAACACAAAACCTTTACAAACAGTAAAACACTCGTCCATTACACCACAGCGAAGAAAAAATAGAATTTACCTACATTATAAAAATATGTTACTGTCATTTTTTTTATCATTCAAGCCCATTCGAACTAAGACGATGTACACAATTTATTATGAAATAGAATAGAGGCAAGTTATTTACTATCTCAAATACTCCGCGACGACCAAATAGCAGATTGGTATCGAGTTAGTTTATACGATAATTTATCGTATCTTTGTGGGCGGCGCATTAATAGCCGGGACAATAAAAGGCTCTCCGGTGATGTCTAAATTATACGAGTCGGGCAGTAAACTTCAATGTTCTTGTAGCAGGAGAGATATTTTTATTTGCAGTATTGGTTATGGAGATATACGTGATTATTGTTTATTTGAAAATCTTATTTTTTATTTATTCGCTGCATCACGCACACAGCACAGATGGAAACTAGTGTTAAAACACTACGTTCCCCATTCCCTAAAAATCTAATAAAAAGTATAAAAATAAATATTTGTGATTTAATTAAGTTACATAAAAATATTAGTCCACAAGAAGCTACCATTGCTATAGTGCCTAAATGATTTTTAATAGTCTTAAATCAAATTTCTTTTTAACATCCTTAACAAATGAAAATATATATTTTATATGTGAATCAAAGAATTTGAGTTACATGCAATATAACAATATTTTCCGTGGAATTTTGTCACACACGTTGAGTGCGCTTTCCCTCAACACGAGAGCGAAGATATTCAACTATTAAATATTTGATGTCTTCGAGTGGGAATCGAACCCACAAGCAGTGACATTCACAGTCACACACTCGTCCCCATGCCACAACTAGCCTCAAACGAAAGAAGGGAACTATTTAATTAATGTATAACATTAACTTCAAGCTTTAGTAATTTCAATAGCAACCATTGTAGAGCAACCAGCGTTAAACAACACAGGTATAAATGTAACTCGTATGATATTCCCATGCCTCCTACGCACTGCGTAATTATGTTGTGATTGCACCACACTGATGCCGTATTGTTGGTGATGTCTCTTCTAAATCAGGGCTTCATAGTGCAGTGTGCTGTCAGTCTATTGTGTTTGGTGGTTCACACGCGCTCTCTACAGTCTACACTGCTCCCACGGTGTTGGAACTAAAGCGTTTGAGACATTTGTCCTAACATGCTAATATACTTTCAGGTTAGCTAATAAGCTGCCTAGATTACTGTATAGAATGACTACTATTTTTATTTTTTTTCTTCAGGTTCACGCTGTATCCCGCACGTAGCAGGATAGACACAGGGAGCCTAGTTAAGAAACATTTTTTACCGAATTCTGGTGAAATCTGAATTGCGTGTTGAGCGTCGGAATTCACCAGAGCAAAGAAATTAAAATAATTAATATTTCATTTCCCCGAATAGAGATCAAACCCTGAACCTGTCACATTTACAGTCACAAGCTTGTGCTCTTGCACCACGACAGGCCTCTATTTTTAAATAACAATGAAAAACACATGCAGCAGAAGCATTTCGAAGCATTACACTAAAATATGAATATGTTTTTTATTATTTTACAACTGGACAATAGGTTAACGCCTCTAATGGCCGTGATAGTACTAGTATGTTTAGAAAGCGGAACGGCGCATACTTAATTGTTAACGTAGTTAGATAAAATTAATGAAGTTTACAAGAGGATTTTTCACAGCCGCCGAATAGAATAATTATAATTATGGTGTCGAGCATTCACATTTCACTATAAAGTTCAATGTATCCTTACAAAACACACGTTGCATAAAAAAATGTCATATCGGAATGAAGGGATGTCAAGACCGAGAGGAATACAAAAGTGGAATGTTTAAGTAGAACGGAACACACTATGTCAATTCTATATTCTTTATCTCGTGTTTGTTAAGTACTGTAAATAATCCACAGGTTCACAATCACGCAGCCAGGCTGTCTCTCTAGAATCACTCCGTGTGCTCCGATCTCATTTAAAGCTTTTCATGTATGACTTTTTTCTGCTGATGAAACTTGAATCGTACGTAATAAAAGCATAAGCAGCTTGTGTTCAATGTTATTACAAATTAATATAAATCTAACATATGTTTGTTTAAAACGAATTAACTTTAACATATTACCTATTAAAAGAGAAATATTCAAATATAATAAAACTATTTAAATTACAATATTATTACAACAATAAATATCTAATAAGTCAAAAATAACAATAAACAAAGAAAATAAGAAGAGAAAACGCGAATCGTAACTAGTGTTGTAAAGAAACCGGTATGGTCGACGTTACATCGTTTTCCGCGCACGCGTCATTCATTCACCGGCACTTGCAGAAGCGCGGGCGCAGGTGGCCAGTGTCCATTGATATTCGATACATCGTCCGCTTATTACGGTTTTTATGCCCGTTTCCTGTTGCTATATCGACATACTTCAGATTTATTTATGTATCTTATAGGAATACGGAATATAAATAATAAATAATATAAAGGAAACTTGTTTGAAACAAAGACATTTTAAAATTGTATACGTTTAATAAAATAAAAAGAATTGTAAATAGATAAATATTAATTTAATCGATAACTCATAAGTATAGCAATTTTTTAATGTGGACTCTTTCAAAATAAATAAATTGATTATTTATTACTGGCAATCTTTTTGAATAGGAGAAATTGTAATTTAAAGAAAATGTAACAGACGGTATTGTAAAGTAATCTTTGTTACATATTCGCTTTCTTCGACAACTTCACGAGTGCTCTCCCACGATTTCCTTTATCGAATGCTTTCTTTTCACAATAAAAACGATTTGACAATAATCACGGAGTTTAACAATAACTGTAGAGAGAAATTTTGCAATAACGTGAAGTTGTTAGTTAGGCAAAAATGTAGTGCGAAAAAGTTGAAAATAAAAATCTATATAATATTGTTTTGTTGATATTATAAGTACATATAAAGATAATAATAGGTCATGGATTTTAGTGGCAAGCGTAAATCTAATCTCTCTATCTCTATAGCTTCACGCTTTATCCCGCACACATCAGGGTAAGCAGAGGGAACCTTGGAACCTAGTGTTAAGACACTACGTTCTCATTAAAATATTTCCATTCACCACTCCAATAACACACACGATAAAGTTTGAGTTACATCAAAATCATAAAAAATATTTTCTGCTTAAAATAGAATATATACCGATAAAAGATTTAAATTATATGTTTTTGATTAAAATCATGTAAAAGTAATTTTTATTTTATTTGTCATTTTTATTTAATCAAATATTTACTTCGGTAAAGACCTAAACACAGGTTCTACATCTTAAGCCCGCATACGTCACGATTGAAATTCCTTATCCGAAATATTTATGCGTCCCTCATTGTAATTATGGAAATTTACTAACTAGCTGCTAGCTTTAATTGAATTTTTACTTTTTGTTACAAAAAGTATGTAGGTGACTTTTACAAATTAACAAATATCTATCGCAATTGCAAATTAAATCGATAAAAACCTTTTATGAAAATTCCTAATATTAAAATGAAATATTTTTTAAAATTTATTTTTCATTTCAGTTCCGCTCAAGACGCAATGTCTTCAAAATTCAGCAGAAAATGGGGAACGTAGTGTCTTAACACTAAGTTCCCTACCTAAGCTGATACAGATACACTACACAAAGTTTTAGGTACTAACTACTACTAATACATAAAAATAAGAATTATAATAATAATTTTTGTATTTTTATTAAGATTGCCTAGGCGAGGTGAAGCATTGACCGCTAGCCCCACACGCATTCGAACAATTTCTCCATAATATATCCTATGGAAAGGAAATATTAGGTGCCGTAAAGTTGTTGTTGAACATGCAAACTATTATTTAAGGCCATTGTACCGCTTTCATGTCTGTAGGTACAATTTTCAGCCTACTGCGACGATGGAAATCGAAGGAATCACGTGACTTGTGTCAGGATAGTTTTTGCTTATCGATTGTAGAAACATTTATGACGTTGCCATAGCTCAGTTGCACTGAATATCAATGTATGGTTGTCGATTTGAAATAAATTCTAAGAAATGTTGCCATGTTTTAATCAATACATTATTTAAAAGTCGATAAAAAAATTAAATATTTATAAACTTATAACCATTTGTTTGTTTTGAAAAAAATAATCTATACTTATAATAAAATCATAACGGATTGGTCTGTGCATGGAACCTATTTAAAAAATAATAATTATACTATTTTCATTTCCATACTCTGTTTAGATAAGGCGTTTCTGTTCCACACACTACACGAAATATTTCAAATTGAGACGGTGCGTTCAGGAACCATATCCTGTACATAAGAAAAAATGTTGAAACTGAAAAACAAATTCGATAGAAACAAGTCATAAGCAGAAATACTGCGGCAAGGGCCATAAAGTCCTCGGAAACGATTTTCCGGGCACCAAATACTATCTACTATCAAAATAAAAGTGTAGGCATACGAGTAAGTACATACAGCATATTTTTTCTCTCTGTCTTTCTCTCTCTCTCTCTCTATGACTCGCATAATCAGTTCCCCCTATCACCGATACCGAAGAATTAGTATCGCATTGCAATAAATTTAGAAGGGAGAAGCCTCATTTGCGACTTATAGTTTTCATTCTTGTTAGGCTTCCTGGGTTTTTAGTATTACGAAAAATTCAAGTCCATAATGAGGTTTTTAAAACTAAAAAGTACTGTCCTTGTACTGTACTGTAGTACTGTAAAGTCTTGTATATTGTGGAAAAAAATATTTGTATATATTTTAGCAGTTCCAGTTGAATTGAATTTGAATATGTGATGCATTATTCAACGAGGAAAAGTGCTTTTCATCATAAATCAGTAAAGCTATAAGAAAATGAACTATGACATGAACAGAAGTATAGAGAGAACACCGAAAAAGAAGTGTTAATTACTTTTCACATTGCTATGTACACATTGTTATGTATGTATTTATAGTACAATTTTCATAGTTTTTAAATGCCATTCGCGATATTGCGAGATCGAAAACTACACCACTGTCTATCTCATAGCACTATCGCATGGTTCTAATTTAGCATTTTTTTTTTGAGCAAACTTTTAAAAGACCAATGACCATATCTATAGTATGGATACGAATGTCTTTAGTGAACCTAAAAGTAAATTTTAAAATTAATAATTTATTAAAAAATTGCAAATATTTTTTTATCGACAAACAAGAACTACAACTTTTATAATTGCCTTAATATTATTTTTTTCTTCTATATAATTAATAAAATATACAAATAAACATTTTTATTTGCACTTCGGTAAATAAATATAACACGTTATAAAAACCAAAGCTAAGAATAAAATGAACTTGAATCACATGTTCACTATAAATCTTAAGCGATGATCTTTCGTAGTTATTGTACTTACTCTTTTTAGTTTATTTACTTATTCGAGGTCATCGTGGCGTAGAGGTTGCAACGCGACGGTTGTGGGTTCAATGTCCACTAGAGGGAATTATAATTTATATTAATAACTTAATATTTTCATTTCATAAAAAACCCTCCATTGAATTTCGTCAATTAGCAAAATTCTACGGAAAGTGGGCAACGGAGTGTCTTAACACTAGGTTTAATCTGCCTTCCTTTCTTTATGCTGGATTTATATAAACGTCATTAGATGGTCACCCTAAATTAGTATTTGATCGTTAACCAATAAATTGCTTTCTGAAGCATATTTAATGTCTAGACGCACATTTGGAAGAAAGAACCTTTTAGATAAAATCTTAGTAGCTATTCTATATCAGGCTTTTCGGCGCCGCCGTCTACCCATGTCTTCTATACTTATGACCTAGAAAAGGATCAAATGGGCAATAACTCATAGCGACGACGAGTACGCTGCTTTTTCTATACCTACGGAAAAAATCATAATAAATGTTAGCAAATACGAATGAATATATTTATATTATCCAATATACTTTACTTTATATAACATTTTACTGTAATACTAAGTTTTCTTTATGTATAAGAAAACTGCAAATGCATCATTGAGAAAATACTTGTAGAGCAGCCAGTATTCAGAGGGAGCCTAGTAAGTATATTAAGACACTCCGCTCTCCACTTTTTCTTTTTAGAGGCATTGTGTGTTGAGTGGCGGTACTCAACGCCGCGCTTTGTTTCGACACCAAAGTGAGGAAATGAAAATATTAAATATTTCATTTCCTCGAGTGGGAATTGAACCTGTCGCGCTTACAGTAACATGCTTGTGCCCCTGCGCCACGACTGGCCTCACCTATATATTCAATAGTAAAAACATGAAATATTTGAAAAACTTATTAATTTCTGAAATGAACTGCTTATAAAAACATTTAAATCACATGTTTCTCTCTTTATATAATTGTATAGAAAGACTATTTTAAACTTACTTAATAATATGTTCAACTCCACTCAATCATATGACAATTTTGTTTTAAAAGAGCACTCAGTTCGTTGAACACCATTAATAGGTTCCCGTTCATAAATTACCCATAATTATTATAGTAGGTACGTACTACTATAATTTGGTCGCTTACATCTTACCCGTGACTACAAAGTGTTTAGTGAGCGTGATATAGGACAAAATAGTTAAGTGACTCGGTAATAGGTGCTATTCAAAGGTAATCTTTTTATTTTGTATGGCAACATTTATATGGCACAATTGATTTTTTTTTAGTAAAATATATTTTTGTAATGGCAACTTTATTATTCCTTCCTAACTATGTATATCACATGTACTTATCTGTCAAATTATAAATTAAATGAAAACAGCTTCACGCTGTATCATCTCGCACACAGCAGAGACATAGTGCTAATACACTCCGTTCTTCGCGCTGGCACCAAGTGAAAAGCGCAGCGTTGAGTTCCGTCACTAAACACTCAATGCCACGAAACAATTCGGTCATTTTTTATATACAAATATTTATAGCATTATAGAAAAAAAGCATTCTTTAATTGTATGTCACGTTCCTTATACAATCTAGGAAACGAATGTTAATCTGGAGCTTTATGAAAAAAGCTCCCCTCGCTATTAATGCTGTGGCGTAGAGTATTAGTTATACCTAAGGGGAGCCAGAAGGTAAATAAATTGAGGTTTCGTGTCGTCAATCTGGAAAGCGTCAATCAAGTGCTACAAATACGTATTGCACGCAATTAATATTATAGTTTTTGTTATTAATCATGATATAAAATTACAATTATACATACTTAAATCAAGAATTAATATAAAATGTAGATAGGCCAGTCGAAATGCGACAGGTTCTGCGTTAGATTTCCATTTGAGAAAATGAATTCTTTAATATTATCACTTCTTCACTCTGGTGTCGAGACAAACCGCGGTGTTGAGTTCCGCAACTCAATGTCTCCTACCGCAATTCGGCGGAAGAGGGGGAACGGAGTGTCTTAACACCAGGAAGTCTCTGCCTAACCTGCTATATGCGGTATACAGCGTGAAGCTGACAACAAAAATTAGGTAGACAAGTCTTCAAAAGGAATGAAATAACAATATATCAAAAATATTAAGAGGCTTCCAAATCACGGCACAGGCGCCTCGAACACCTTGCTTTTCGCAAATTGGCAGTAGCACATGCCATAGAAAAAATTGTATCAGCACCCGGCTAATGGGCCGCGGCGCGCGCGCACTGTGCAGTGTCTGCTCCCGTGGGGATGTAGCTAATGTAGGGGGTTCGTAACATTTGTATTTAGAAAATAAATCATCTATTATAAATTTAGACGGTATATATGTTTTACTATCTATACGTATAATAAATAACTGTAATCGCTGTCAGTACATGGAATCTATTATTGGGGGGCATTTATCAACGTTGCAGAACCCAAAACAATGGTTTTCAAAACATTCATATGTTTGTCTGTTCGTTGTGTTGACTAAAATGTTGTAAAATAATAGCGAAACGAAAATAATTGAGATTAAATAATTGTGTAGTCTGGTCGTGACGCAGGCACAAGCGTAAACACTACAGGTTGTGGTTCGATTCCCACTTGAGCAAATCAAAATAATTAATGTTTTCATTTACTTGCCTGGTAACTCGATAAAGCGCCACTTGAGTTCCGCTACTCAACACACTATGCCTCCAGAATTCGGCGAAAACGGAAGTATCTAAATGCTAACGGCGTATCTTAGTCTTATAGTTCCAGCGGGCGAAGCCCTAAGCTTTTAATCAAAAGCAAAAACAAAATACTATGCATGAATAGAAAATCAATTTTGCTTTCCAATAATATAAATCTATATATTATTTTCTAATAATGTTCGTCGAAACATGTGTGTCAAATATTTGAATAGTAATTCCAAACACCTTACGATCCTTCAACAGATGTTATCGAAGTGGGACGGGCGAAGTGAATTCATCCGGTGGCTGCGTGCTCACAATTCTGACATAACCAGGTAATATGTTTTGTATTCGACAATGCTACTATTTTATTTTTTATTTAATAGAACACGCGTTACAGATAATTAAGCTCAATGAAATTGTAATTGCTAAATTAGTCAATTACTAATAAAAATAAACTTTCAATTCATAATTAAATATTTAAAGCGTATTTTTTTTTACTATTGATAACAAAATAAAAATATATATATATTCTAATACTGTTAAAACTCTCTACTTATATCTCTATTAGCAGTAGGAACCTAATGTAAACACATTCCGTTCTCAACTTGCCGGCCAATTTGGAGAGATTGCATGTTAGTGCCTAGATCCTCACGCCGCACTTTGTCTTACTAAGGCGTGCAATGTAATTAATTGTATTCAATTCCCAAATCGAACCCACATCCTTTGCTTGTGACCTGCATGTGCTCCTGCGTCAGGAAGGTCTCGGTAATTGGTATCATATTTTAGCTAAAATCTCATATAGATTTATTATTATGTAAGGTAAGTATAGATATTACGCAAACAACAACCGAGATAGCAGATTAATCAGAAATCTTTTGGCAAAAAAGATAAGCATCAAAAACAGAAAATTACAATACACATTTATCTTTCTTGTATCTATAATAACCAATATAATATACCAGGTGTTCCCTACAACCTTGAACGACTACCACTTTGTTTTTGTATAAAATTAAAATAATACCTAGATAATATGTAAATATTTTACTTTAATTTTTTGGAAAAATAATATTTCTTTTTGATTAGCTAATTAATTATCAAGCACGCGCCAGCGATGTGACTGACTCACTCACTCAGAAATCTAAGCCTCATACTTGAGACCCTCGTGGCGCAGTGGCACAAGGGTGTGACTGTAACGCGACGGTTGTGGGTTCGATCTCCACTCGAGGAAGTGAAATATTTATTTACGTTTATATTTCCATTTCTTCGCTCTGGTGGGGAACGGAATGTCTTAGCATCAGGTTTCCCCTGCCTATCCCGCTGTGTACGGGATACAGCGTGAAATTGATAGGATTACTTTATATAATTTATATAACAGTATCTAAATCTAAATTTAACTTGACACCAACGGCAAATTAAATTGTTATTGATATAAAAAGATATACGAAAAGATAACGTTCCGCCAGTCCTGATTGTATTACAAAGGGACAACAGGATTACAAAATAAATACAATGGATCATAGCTAAGCAGCTAACGACCTAATCTCGTTTTACTTAAATCTTTACAATAACAAAATGGTTGACGCTTCTATTCTATTTATTCCATAAAGATTAGAATTTCTCACTTCGTTATATGAGCCTTTTACAATTTTTAGCGATTGAACCAAGATAAAATATTATATTAGGTTTTGCAATTACATTTGAAGGTAGATAAAAACATTAGAGCAAAAAAAATAAAAATTATTAAAATCGGTTCACCCAGTCAAAAGTTATGATGTAACAAACATAAAAAAAATACAGTCGAAATGATAACCTCTTTTTCTTACAGAAGTCGGTTGAAAAACACTAGGCAAAAGACCCTAATTATTAGTATTTAAATTAATTATTGACATTTTATTTTTAATTATAAGGTACATTTGGCCTTAGACATCAGAAATTAATATTAATATAGAAATGAAATATTTTTTTTACAGAAATATTGAAAAAAAAAAAATTATAATGATTGCAAACCTTATTTTCTTAGTTTCTATAGTGCTTGCATAAGTCTATCATCCCAACGAATTTCCTGTTACAGTTAAGAGCTCATAAATACCATCCTTTATTAAATTTCCTCCGCCAAGAACATTGAAGACGAGCGATTAATAATCTCGGCTCGGATACAAAGACCAAGTCGTGTGTCAACGAGGGAAGCTATATTAAACGTTCATCCTTCTAAGTCATAAAGGAAAACATCGCTTGTGTTTCAAAGAAGCTTTTGTTTTTTAATTTAAATCATATAATACTAATATTATACATGTGAATGTATGTTTGTTTGTTACGCTTTCACGCCAAAACTACTCAACCGATTACGATGAAACTTTGTACAAATACTTTTAGAGGTATTAAGAAGTGCATAGGATACTATATATTTTTATAAAAAAAATATCTTTGGCTATAAAATAAACATAAGGTTAAGCGAGTAAAGCTCCGTTTGAGTCTATTAATAAAATATATTAGTTACATAACTTTAATTTTAATTAAACGTGATGTCTCGAAGATAACGTTACATGTACACCTCTTTAAAAATACCTTTAAACATATGCCTTTAATTTGGTATTTATAAATAATACTTATTTTAAGATATTTTGAAACATTATTTTTTTGCTCGAGTTCTCCCTTTGCATATTTAAAAATAAGTAGTTTTTATAAGATAACTATAATAATATGGTCTAAATATAGCCGGTGACAGATGCACCACGCGATGGTGAAGGATAAAAAATGCATGTAAGTCATTTAATAAATTGTGAACCCTCCGCACGTCCTCCGTGTGCGTATCTAGTGTATCTTTTGGCATGTGCGCGCGAGACGAAGAAAACGAGCTTAATATCTATAAATAAATACATCTTTCACTAAATTAATTTTAATTAACTCCTTTTTTTAAACTACCGGATATTTTAGCTGGTACAACAACTATTAATATAACAACATATGATCATGACATAGCCCATATTATCGGAAAAATAAAAACAAAGAATAGATTTATGCCTGTTAAAAATTTAACTTAGAATTGACAATAAGTTGTGATAGGTTTGAGAACCACTGGTCATGGTGAGGGCTTTTTATTTTCATATGAAAAATATAGATACCCAAGCTGGTTAACTTACTTCCAGAATCTTATATTATATACTTTATAAAAATGGCAAAAATTCTTGTTAAAAGATAAAAAATATTCATAGTTATAAAAAAGTAATTCCATAAGGAGATGGAGAGAATACCGTACAAGAATAAAAAAATATAACCAGCTGAATACCAGCTCTCTTAAGATCGCCATATTGACGTAACGAGACCGAATATCATCAGCTCATTAAAGCCTTCCAAGTACAATGCATAGTTATCCAAACGGTTGGAGCTGCAAAACGGAAATGAGCTATTAGATGGCGCAGCAGCTGACGCGGCGCACGCCCAGCTGCCGCCCGAAATTCATCTAGAGATCGCGAAACGCGCCTTCCGCTTCCGCCCGATTGTGTTCC
This sequence comes from Heliconius melpomene melpomene, assembly GCA_000313835.2. Classification (NCBI taxonomy): domain Eukaryota; kingdom Metazoa; phylum Arthropoda; class Insecta; order Lepidoptera; family Nymphalidae; genus Heliconius; species Heliconius melpomene. Next base: position 20,066 of record HE670003.1, read on the forward strand.
TCCACTCAGCCCCACTATGGGGTGAGTGTATTGACATTGCAAATAGTGGTTGGGGAGCATATACAATTCTTATGAGTTAACTGCCTGTTTCAGCGGACGTCTTGTTTCACTGCTGTTCAATGGTAACGACGGAAGTAAATACCGTATGTCGGGTTCTGTGTTATTTATTAAAATAAAATATTATGAGAGAGTGCAGATATAGTGTTAATTATAATACGTTTTGCTTATTGCCCTTTTATAGTGATGTTGAGTTGAGGCCAGTCGAGGTGCAAGGGCACAAGTGTGTGACTATAAACGCTCAATGCCTTCGGAATTCGGCTGAAAATAGCGAACGGAGTGTGTTAACACTAGGTTCCCTCTGCCTATCCTGCTGTTTGCGGGATACAACGTGATTTGATTTGTCTTATATACACGTAATTTAAACTCTACTCGTCACGATGAGGACATTAGGACTCAAACCGGTATACGGTATTATCATAGCGGTTGTTAGACGACATTGTGAGAACATGCTACTTGTCGCTTCCACGGTAACTGCTTGGCTTTGTCGCCCACCATTGTTTAGCGAGTTGGCGAGTGAGTGCGCTGTCAAACTGGATATACTAAGTGATCTGATCCTGTTCAGAGTACTTACAGCCAACTTTACTCATGATATATGATATATATATAGACAATAGTGTAAAACTAACGTACACAGTGATATAAATATTCGAAATAGATAAAAATGCGTTTTTCAACTTCACGCTGTATCCCGCATATACCAAGGTAGGCAGAACAAACTGGAGAAGTTAGTGTTAAAACACTTCGTGCTGTATTTTCCGCTGAATTTTTCAAGACATAGTGTGTTGAGAGCGAACCAGAGCGAAGTAATAAAAATATTAATAAGTAATAATTAATTCCCTTGTGTGGGGATCGAACCCATAATCGTCGCGTTACAGTTACTCGTTTGTGCCTCTGAGTTATGACAGTCTCAAATAATACGCTCTTAGTATTAAAATAGTAGATTATTGTAATATACTCATATACATACTCGTATGTATGTACTTCAAGGACCAGAATAAGCAGAAACGTCTTCTAATGTAGCTAGACTTCTGTACGCGACCTACTTTACTGTTCGTGTAGGTATTCCAGAGTAATTATGATAGAAAGAACTAGTTTCTTTATTATTTCCATAATCATCGAGATGTCGAAATAAAAAACGAAGCAGGTGGAAATACTATAACGTTATTCTCATGGTCACATTACAATTTTATTTGTATTAATATTACAAATATTTTTTGTTTCTTCACGTTGTATTACGTTCTTGCGGGGTAGAGGGAATCTAGGGACCTAGGGCTAAGACACTTCAGTTCTACACTTTTTATGCCAAACTTTGGAGGCATTTCGTGATGGATTGGATGGATGGATGGATGGATTTCGTGTTTCGTTAATTTTCTCGAGTGGGAATCGAACCTGTCGCGTTTATAGTCGCAGGCTTGTGCCCCTGCGCTACGGCACATAAATATTTAAAATTTACTTAAAAATAAAGTAAATTTGATAATTTTAATAAAAAATATTTTATAATCTTTAAAATTTCCATTGTTTCACTAATTCACGTTAGGTAAGTTAGGTAAGAATCTCAATTTAGGTTAAATTCAAAGAGATAACTTAATTACAAAATCTTTTCCACTACTCTTTACGTAAATAAAAAAATAATATCAATATTTTTAAACTAGATTATTTTATTTCATTAAGTTACAATTAAAAAATATAACTTTGAGATCATAAAAAATATTAAATTTTAAAATCTTTATCATCAGATATAGTCTCTATTTTTAACCGACTTCTGTAAGAAAAGGAGGTTATCAATTCGACTGTATTTTTTATTTTTAATTTTTAGTTTAATAACAAATTCCATTTTAGATTACAAAAAATTTACTTTATTTCACTATAGTTATTATATTTTATTTATTGCAATAATTTTTTTTTCATTACCAAGTCAATATTTCAATAATACACATTTGACCGTACGTCACACGTGCGCACGCGCACCTGCCGACAAACTCCGCCTCTGGCTTAGGGTAGGTAATTATTTTTATCTAGTTAATAGTTATACGTACGTCCTTATAAATAAAACTATTTTATCTTAAATTGCTTGGTCGTTTTTGATGATATTTTCATTTAATAATTGGATGTTTTCAATTTTATATACCTTTGTTCAGATTTTTCGATCATATATGTTTTAAGGAAACTGATTTTTAAATAGAAAATGTGTCAAGATATATTTAACATATTTTTTTAATCGATAATGTATTGATATTCAGGTTTGTAAGACGTGAACTAAACGTTAATTTTTTCATCTATTTATTTGTTTACTGTTGCTATTATTGTGCTGTGTGATTAGATTCCATTTATCTCAATATATATTTTTATTTCTTCATTTTAGCTAGACGCTGTATCCCTACTTGGGAACCTAGTGTTAAGACACTCCGTAACCCACGTTGAGTGGCGGAATTCAACGCCGCGCTTTATCTCCTCACCAGAGTGAGAAAATAAAAATGTTAAATATTACGTTCTCCGAGTGGGAATGGAATCCATTGCCTGTCGCATTTACAGTCACATGTTTGTGGGCCCAACTGGCTTCATTATAATTTAAACTTAGTATCTAATATTAAATCATTTGATAGAACTTAATAAGTAAATTCTCAATTCATAATTAAGCATTCTGAGATTCTATATAGTATTTTATACTTTATTAATATCTATATTTTAATGCTCTGTAAACAAATGCATGTAAAATAGAGAGCTAACAATTCGGTTAATGTGGGGAAGGAACAATGCTTGTGCGGAAGCTTATATACGACCGCCGGATGCCGGATGTCGGTTAGATATTCAACAAATCTACGGTAAGTGACGTATAATATGCTATTATATAATAAGTAGTTAAAATTAAAAAAAATAGCGTAGGTATTTTATATAGTAATAATCTACATAATATAAAAGATTTAAAGACTATTATTAATTTTAAAAACCCATTCACAGCACAGGAAGTACCTATAATATAATAAAAAAAAACAAAAAAACCAATGCTTCTTTCCCACGAGCAGTACAATTAACCTCCTAATTGCATTTCCTTACTCAAAATTCGTAACGTGATTGTACCCAAGTTTGGCAGCTTAAGACGTCTGGTGGTGGAGTCTATGACACCTTTGGGTTACATCGCCTACCTACATAATAAATAAAAGCGAGATCTGTCCGTCTGTCGCATTGTAATCGACACGTAGAAACGCACCTTCGGGATGAGGATTGGTTTAAAACAACGTTCTCACGTTCTATGTCCAATTCCATTGTAAACACTGAATGAGTGAACTCCGGGGACCGGGGACGCCCGTTACGTTACGTTTACTGCCTTCATTGTTCTATTCTACGCTTGTGAAATGTAAACAACGACGGTACGAAAATAGTAAAGTTGCTGAATGAAATAACTTAAAAGTATCTACTATTTTGTGAATTCTAATCAATGTTGAGAATGAATTCTAATAGTTTTTAGTCTTGTCACGTACATTTTTACTACTTTTTATTATTTCAATGTCGGCACCGACGTTATTCTATTTATTCTATTAGTCCGCACCTTGCGTATTAAAGTTCTTATGCGTAGTTACGACATTGAGATTGATATATATACTAAAACTAAGCAAATTAATTGTTAATACAATAATTTTATATTAGGCATATGTAGGTATAAAATAAATTGTAAAATAACTTTTCCTATAGCTAAATACTAGAAGTTTTGATAATCTATCTTAACGATTCAATTTCATTCTGTTTGCACAATTATAAATATATAAATTTATGAAAGTAACAATCTAAAACCGAAATGTAAACTACTAAAAAAAGGCGTAATTTTTCTAATTAAATATTTATGATGAAAAACACAAAAAATTAAAGCGACCATTTTTTTAAAAATAATAAATGTAATAGTATAGGCACAGTTTTGAGTACATTTGAGGGCAAGTGCACCAGAGCACCTATAGACTATAGAAATCGACGTAGTAGCGGCCGACGTCGTCATCATATCCGCTCACTTCAGCCTTCCTACTATCGTTTGATAGAATTTCCGTCACGAGACAACAAACGCAGGATATGGTAATTCCAAATAGTTATTAATATTCAATTGTTTTATATAGTTTTGGCTAGGCGTTACGTTACATGTGACCTCATCGTGACTAAAATATCTATTTCATTATGAAAATAAGCCTGTCTTTTGCAGCTTCCCGCTGTATCCCGCAGACAGCAGGATAGGTAGAGGGGATGCAGACCTAGTGTTAAGACACTCCGTTCCCTCGTTTCCGCCGAATTCCGGAGGCATTGCATGCTGAGTAAGCCTGTTCTTAATTTGAAAATTTAACATGCCAACTAGTGAGTCAACACTGGTTAATCATAATCAATGAAAAAAGCACTGACTTTCGCTTGACATGTTATGGGTGTGGCTCAGGAATTTCAAATTTGTGAATTACTAAAATCTTGATATAGTATAACATATATTCGGCAATAATTAAAAATAAATTATTATATATTTTTTTCCATCTATCACTATATATTTCACTTGTCTGACTGGGAATCGATCTCGGAACCGTCGTGTTTACCGTCACATACTTAGCCCTCCATCTCAACAGTCTCTTTATGCTATAACCCCCCTAAACACCAATTTCTATAATACAAGTTAGTATAACAAGTGTACCTACATAACTTTTATAAACTGATATCTGTATCCGACAATTCGTTACGCCTTACGTACGCTGCGCACGCGCAGTCGGCGGTTTTGTTTTGGTGTCGCCCTTTGTGTCTCATTCATAGCATTTAAAGTGCATGGATGGTTGCATGGGATATCCGCTGCGGAAGTCAACCAGTTAAAACTGACTCACGAATAGGACGATTGACGTTGTTATAATGATCCAGAGATGAACATTAATCGCAATTTCTTTTTCCTATTTACGCATCTTCTACTTAGATACGAAGGCATAAAAATGTCTAAATACAATATAATAAGACCTCACGCAATTGTTCTGTGTTAAATTACCACTCTGGAGAATGCTGACCTATGGACAGGGTAGACAGAGGGAACCTAGTGGTAAGACACTCTGTTTCCCACTTTCCGCCGAATTTTGCGAGGCATTGCGTGTTGAGTGGCGGAAAACAACGCCGCGCTTTGCCTTGTTACCAGAGCGAAGAAATGAAAGTATAAATAATTGATAATTCATCCCCCTCAATTGTTGAACCTACAAACGTCGCCTTTACGGTCACACCCTTGGGCCACTGCCTCACCTTATGATAGGTATTACTTTAGAATAACATTGAATGACCTATCAAGCCCTGAGGTGTTAATTAGATTTTAGAAATTGAAACTTGTAAACAGTAGCGTGAGCGCAAGTAGAGCTCGACGCCCCAGTTTTTTGCACTTACGTTGTTTGAACAAGTGCTGCCTTGTAATAGTATCAAATTAGGCCCTAACGTTGCATAAGCGTTGCAGTGATTTTACATTGTTTCATTAAAGGTTTGCGTTTATAATGAAGAATTGGTACGATTTGGGACATCACTGACCTTCAAAAATAGAATATCAAAGATATTGGCAGAAGATCATGTAAAAAGCATGAGGAGGAGGTTAATGACAGTGGACGAAGCGAAAGAGGTATGCGGAGAACATAGCGTTTGGCGTTCCATTCTCTCTGGTTTCCCCGCTAGGAGACTATTAATGAAAAAAAAAATGTTAAACTACGCATAGAATTATTATAATCTCAATAACCCTAAACACGTTTCAAGAAATGATGTAATATTACATAAATATATAAAATAAAGGTTTAATGAATATTATACAAATTACAATTTAAAATATGCACTATTATTTTTCATTTGGCATATTAAATTATTCCAAGCGGCAATGTAAAGGTAATTGACCTTTTCATTAAAGTTTGAGATAATTTTAATAAGTTATCATTACATTTATAGGTAACAGAGCAGAAATAAAGTTTTCGAGCACAAGTCGTATTCTTACGTTACGTTACCGTGGGAACGTCGTTCGAGGAGGTTGGTGGGTATTTGCAATTTGCACCTCGCGACCCTGTGGCGGCTACTTCGCACCCATTCATCACTTCTC
>HE670005.1:0-24986 GCA_000313835.2 Heliconius melpomene melpomene
TAATCCAGCAAGTGTCGTACTATTTCGGAATCCAGATTAAATGCGCCAACTTTTAAAGTTACTTGCAAAAACAGTGTAGTACATTTTTTTTATAGTACAGTCGGTTAAAGTTGGGTGTAGTAAATATTTTGAATTTAATGTTTGGCAAAAACACCACATTTTATTGAAAACTGATGCAAGTATGTTTAAATCTTAAACTGTAATTCACAGAAGGGTTAATCATAATTACATTACAGAAAAAAAATGAAGAAAGAGTAATATTTGTAGTCCAGGGACGTGAAAAACCATCACAGGGTGTCGGTTTTTGTGATATTTTTTAAAATCAATATAATATGAAAAATACATGACAAAGATTTTTTTTTATATTTTTCTCATAACTGTCACGACTTGGTCTATCACCTGGTTTCGTTTTATCGTTGGCTCCTGGGACACCCTGTATATGACGGCGCGCTGCTATGTATTAGTTTTAATTATAATTTCGCAATTATTACATTTCGATATTAATTGATTTATGTAATGGATTATATTAGAAGAATATTTAAAATGGAGCGGGTAACCCCGAATAGGGTAGTAGGTGTAGCCACGAGTTATAGCAGACGTCATTGGTTGACAGCTATGGCGTGAGATGTTCACCAATTAACCTATTGGCTCCTAATCTATTGTAAATTTGTTAATCTTGTGAGATTTATTGTAAAACTGTTATGTAAACGAGAAATAAGACATTGTAGAATATAATGTGACTTTTATTTAAACATCTCTGTTGCTACAACGCCCACAAATGAATAGTGAGAGCCAAGACCGCTTTGAGGCCCCTTCTGATGCTGCTACATATATATATATTATATCGGGGGTGGGGGTTTATTAATTCAATTTGTTTGTCTTTTGAGTTTATATTTTAATAAATATTATTAATACAATTACAACATTATGTACAAACGTTACCTGTAAATAAGAGGAACGACAATTACATTTAATTATTCGTCTCTCTCTTCTATCTATTATTTTTATCCATTCTGCTTTGGTTTATAGCAATTAAATATTCTTTTCTCACATTTATCTTTTATCTTAGCTTTTATCTTCACACATATTCCCTGTTTTATACCTTCGATGTGGCTGTCAATTAATTACAGACATCTGACGACCATATATGTATATAAGTATATATACCTGTTCTATCTGTCAATGTTAGTCTCACAAAAAGGCCGGACAAATAGAAAGTCAGACAGAGAGACAATTCTTACTTGTTTATGTTTTAGTATCGTGTTAATCTATATCTATATATATATATGTATATAAAATCGAAAGGTCACTCACTCATCACGAAATCTCAGGAACTACAAGTGCTAGGAATCTCAAATTTTGCATAGGAGTTATTTATAGGACGTAGGTGCTCGCTAAGACGGGATTTGCAATATTCGACTTCTAAGGGGTTGTTTTTGGGGTTGAAAGTTTGTATGAAACTTCGTTACTACAAATGCTAGGAGTCTCAAATTTTGCATGGACGTTACTTATAGGATGTTGGTACTCACGGAGACAGAAATTAATAATAACGTAGTTCACGCAGGCGAAGCCGCGGGCGGGCCGCTAGTAACTGTATAAGACCTAAAAAAAATGTTATTTTGATTGTTTTGCTAACTGCAGAGAGACACTTCAATTTTATCTATATGCAAAGATAAGTAATGATGGTTTATAATTTGGAAATTGTATCGAAATAGAGCAACAAGAGAGCACCAAATGTACCAATCATTTATAACAAATATACAAGCATTAAAATAGAATGTAGGTTACATTTTTCGACCGCTGTATTTATTGTCGTAGCACGTAGCACGTCTACGAGCGTTGCAAGTGCCGTAGCGCGGAGCTACGAGAGCTACGGGGCCACGGCTATAGGAATAGTTCACGCGATAAAACACGACGTTGTCAAGTTGTACGTGAGGCTCGTATCTGTTGGCAGAGAGCGGGCGCGTCTAACAAATAACATTCAAACTCCAAATAATAAAAGCATTTATTCTATTTATTAGCCAATATAAATTTTTATATGTAGCTTTTTATACATCACTCGACATACAGCCATGCAATGTCTCGCATTTGGTCGAAAATTGGGGGATGGAGTCTCTTACCACTAGGTTACCCTTGTCTATCCTGCGAGAGAAGCGTAAAGTTTAAGAAACAAATTCTCCAGGATTAGTCAGCACCGTATAAACAGATGAGTAAAGGGCATAAAAAATTAGAAAATCAAAATGTACTTCGTTTAGGTCATTCATAGACAAATCCAACGACGGTCCTTAGATAAAGTAAAGAAAGTGAAAAAGGGTATTGACAAGAGTAATTTTAGATTATGTAAACGTCTAAATAAGGCACAAATAACTGTTTTATTTTAATTTTGAAATAAAATACAGTAACTATACTTCAGTAACTTCACTCTACAATAGTAATTCAAAAGAGCAATAAATATTTTACATTTTTCACTTTTGATACTTTTTGTAGGGGCTTTTTGTATCATTTACTATGTAAGTATTGTGTTTATTGAAATAGAAACCACAACAGAATATACATTAAATGAAGACATTAATCTGATGAAATATCTTATCCAAATGCTGCGTTTTAAAATATTTATCAACAGAGCGGAGCCCCGAGGGCCGCCAACAATGGGGGCACGGCCAACATGGCGGTGATCCCGCTAATGCATATTAAACTACTAAATATAACCATTGAGAATATTTGTAAGACCTATACAAAATACTCTTACAAAAGTTCTATATTTTTGATTTCTATCCGGAGCTATTCACGAGCGTTGCAGTCGGCTTTATACAACTCTCTTAGAACTTTTCCGAACACGTTAACGTAAATGTGTTTTATTTCATTTCTTTTACGTTTCTGTTTACATTTACAAACACGTACACTCCTCGCCTAGTGTCCCGGCCTACTTGCGGCGTGTGTCCTAATTACATCATTAATTAGTGGTTTAACATTATAAATTAGTAAAAATTTTAATATTCCATAAGAAGAGAAAGGAATACAGTTAAAAATTGGGAACACCCAAACCTTAGTTTGTTTGTACTTAATCCGTGTTTAAGTTAAAGCCTGAAATACAGTAGTGTGAATGACAGCACCCGCACACGTCTCGTCGCTCTCGCCTCTCCGCGCTGTCCCACTTTCCGCTGTAATCTGAACTGAATAAACTAAAATGGCCGCCGTCGACGGCAGATGAACTCTCCTCTTCAATAATGGCTGCATCTGAAGCGGCGAAAAATGTATGATCTCGAAATTGCCAATTTTAACTCATATTAAATGTTACGAGAGTCGAGGACGCGTTACATGTAACGACTTATTGCACTGTACATACAGGCGGCGAGGCCCGGCGAGGGCGGCGAGGCCCGGCGAGGGCGGCGAGGCCCGCGCGGCTCACTTTGTGTTTTATTCAATTATTTTAAAGCAAAACTTTGCACTTTGTACAACGCACAGCGACCGCTCTATTGTAATCTGAAAATGTAATTCATATTACAAAGAAAATATTTTTAGTGTCCTTTTAATATTACAGATATTAGAAAAGTCTAATTAATCTTTATCTTTTCTCACGGGGAACAGTTATTCTACAAGTGAGGCTCTTGAATATTAGAAGTAATAATACAACATGAACGAGAGTCACAATCCTGTTCATACAAAGTAAAACAAGGAAAATACAATACATATAAAATGTTCGTTCATTCGTTTTATTTTTTATTTTCAGTCCATTAGCGTTTCATGAAAATATTTATTCGTAATTTTTTTACCAATCAACTATTGTACCGGCCCTCTCTCTCTGTTGTGCGAGTGTCCCAGGTCTCCCCGCTGCGGTGCGCTGCAACAGTACGTGAGTTACTTCGAGGACATATTATTGTTTTTTTCAACGAATCCGATAAAATCCGCAACGACTCGATATTGTCAATTTGTTTTCAGAACAAATCAAATATTTATGTTGTGAATGCGTCAACTGAATGTAGCGAACTCAAACAATGACTAATATTAATCGAATATTTTTTTAATACTTTAATACACATTGAAATGAATATTAAGACGACTTTCTTTCATAGTTTTTAATAACACAATAAGGATAACGTCTGAAAAGAAAACTATACAAAACGATTTATAATAGTTATTTATTAGTAAGAAGTATAACAATTGGGTGGAAGGGCTATAACTCAAGGCGATAGTGCGGGGTGGTGGGACTGGTAGGAGTGGGGGGGGGGTGTAACTGACTCTACCTGAGTTAATCGCTTCCCCTCCATAAAGCTGGTATAATGCGAGTCGGTGCCGTCGCGACCTCGAATGATAACAAAAGAGAAATATTGTACCATTCGCACCTAAACGGTCGTACGCCGGTTTACGTATGGTTCACGTGTATTCCTATTATCTTTTGTTATTTGTTTTCTTTGTTAAATTATTTGGACTAGTTGTTTTTATTTGCATACATATTTATTTACATAGCAGTATAGGCAGCGGGAACCCACTGGATTCAAAGGGCGCAGGACCGGACGGAGTGGCGAGCATTGGGGGAGGCCTATGTTCAGCAGTGGACCTTAAAAGGCTGATGGATGGATGGATAGGCAGAGGGAACCCGGAGATCGTTTTCTTTACCCACTTTCTGCGCAGTTTTGGAGGCAATGCGGTTGTAATCTAAAATTATGCGTGTAATATTGTATTAAATTCAAGCCGTCGCGTCGTCGTGGCGCAGGGGTCTTGACATGACTGTAACGCAACGGTTGTGGGTTCAATTGCCACTCGGGGGATTGTATTATTTTTACCCGTTGCCTCGAAAAACTCGGCGGAAAGGGGAAAACGGAGTGCCTTAACACTAGGTTCCCTCTGCGTACCCTGCTGTGTGCTCGATATAGCGTTAAGTTGATTTAATTTAATTTTAATATAATATTACGACTGCAGTCATTCTGACAGTCAAACTTTGTTTTATCTATTTTCACGGTGGGTGGGAAATTCTTTTACGCAGACCATCCGCACGAGGATGGTACTACCCACTAACACCCTGCGGAACGGAAACCTCTCTACCAATACCTCAACTGAGAATCAAACCTGACTTAACCTGAGAAAATGGATGAAAATACAATAAACTGTATACAATTTTCCGAGGAAACTAAAAGATAATAGAAGATTTCCATAGTCGACATCTTTCTGTCAAATGAAAAAATAAGGACAGCATTTACAATGATTGGAAAATATACGTAGATTTTCTTCTATATATTTTATAATTGTTTAAAATATATTTTATTATCGTATATAAACCACAAAGTAATGCCAAATTTTTATTATTTAAACTTTATACGACCTAGTGTACAGTACGTACATAATCTGTTCTGTGGTTTGGTCATCTCGAGCTCGTGCACTTACTGCGGAGTACAGCAATGCCTTGGAAATGCTTCGTAGACAATCATTAATTCTACTTCCCGGCTGCTCCGCGGCCACGGAATCTCCATTTCGTACAAACGGCCGCACTGCGAGTACAAGAGAACGTTTTAACATGAAATTAATTATGCACGGAATGTAATTAACTTTTTGAAAATATTACGTGCGCTCTCCTCTTAACTGTGAAACTTTACTTGGAAATGTGAAATATTCTGATTTAATTCTGTGTTATGAGAATAGATTGTAAGTGTAATTAAATATTTTTTAAATTGATTCTTTTCAAGTTCGCGCTGTGTCCCGCTTGTAGCAGGGGAGGCAGAGGGAACCTAGTGTTAGGACACTCCGTACTCTAATAAATAAATAAAAATATTATAGCACAAAACAAATAAAACTTGAAGTGAAAGTAGAACATTTGTAAAATAAAAGACTTACTAAAGTTATATAGTATATTAATATATTTATATAATCAGGATAAACCCTCGAGCTCGGGCGGACAGGGTCTAATGAAGGACAGGGAAAGATCCGATATATTCATAAATCTTTACACATTTCCTCGCGCCCGAAGGGAGAACTGCGCTTGAAATACTTGTGTTTATAGTCATATGGAGGATATTTTTACATTTTCTATTTTAACGTAAAGAAAAGCTGGTTATAAATGATGTATATTTTTAAAAATCTTATTTCAATGTTTGTATAAAATTTTGTAGGAGAAGTTAATGAGGGAATATTCGAAATAAAATTAAAATTGTTTATTATTTTGATTTTAAGCACATCACGATAAATTGATTGGTTAGATGACTCTCTGGCTATTGGACCGGCTTGGCGATACGAGACGAGGGTAAATTTCAGAACAATGCAGAGAATTTTTCTGATTAAAATAATTTGTCTGATTAGGCTTATTATTCTTAAACCATCTTTTACTCACGGTGTAACTTCATTTTATAATAGAAATACAAAATAGTCCCAACAAAACAAACTAAACTAAAGTTAAACTTTATAATTTTTGTATAGATGAGCATGAACTGTAGAACTTAAGCTCTTAACTTAAATGTAGAAAATTAAAATAAATATAATAATGAACATACCTAATAATACTTAACGGACTCGACTCTATAACACTAGCCCACTCGGGGAATTCCCTCAATACCCACTCACACATATGAACATAATACGAAAAATGTCACTAATTAAGCACACGAGCTTTTAATTAAGAATAACTTATAAAAGTTTAGTTCTGGTCTGAGAGCATACGTTTCAATTAGAATTTAAATAATCGCACTAATTAGCCGGCTGTTCAGGAACGGTACGGTCTTTAATGGAGAGGAAAATACCTGTTTGTTCATAATAATAAAATATTTCTATGAGTCGGGGCGCGCCTCGTAGTGGGGCCTCGTAGCGGCGCTTCCTAGCGAGGCCTCGTAGCGGGGCCTCGTAGCGGGACCTCGTTCGCTGCTCCACTGAGAGCTCCGTGGGGAGGACTCGTTTTAATTGTTGTTGTGGAGGTTTCCCTGCTCCGTCTGCCACTTCGTTAATGTTACGAGTACACTATTTATGTTTCAATTTTATTTCAATCTTTTTTACATAATTTACCTCTACATTGTATTGATTTCAGATTACTACAATATTAAAAGAAAGATTGTTTAAGATTCATTTAACTGAGAGCTCACCGAAGGCTCTTCAAGCTTCAAGGTCCAATGTGATGGTTATGGGTTCCGTTGAAAATACTTCACTTTCATTTTCCCTACTTTGTAGATATGTCTACAATACTTAAATGTAACGGTAAGCGGGGCAAAGCAGATTTTATAAGGAAAAAAGGAAAGTAGAGGAAATATTTACTTAAATTTATATTTTAATCTGGTGTGGAGGTCGAGGTAATGCCTCCAGAATACGGCGGGAAGTGGGGAACGGAGTGTCTTAACACTAGCTTCCCTCTGCCTGTTCTTCTATATAAGGGATACAGCGTGAAGCTGATTTTTTTAAAATAGAGTGAAAAGAAATATTGCAGATTAAAATGATGATGAAAAATAATTACAATAAAAATATCAATTGTATAATATAACCCACCACTCACGCAGGCTCATATAGGCTACCATGACGGTCTTAACAAATCTTTTACAATTCACCAAAGCGCTATAAAAACATCGCTAACGTTAAACAAATGTCGACTTGTTACAAATTAAATCGACAGATTTAAAGAGCAAATAACGCGTAACACGGCAGCTTGCAAATATCTACTTTGCAATTCCACTCGCGTTTGAGCCCCTCCCCCTCCCCCTCCTGCCCCTCTGCCCGCAATCGACACCCCTGACATTCCCGTTCTCGTTCAGCAGACACCAGCACACTGGGCACTCGCGACAATACTGGCTAGATAGAGATACCAATGCTTGTATTTTTATAAGCTTTTATGTTATGAGTTGTTGAGCAAATTTTAAAGAAATGTAATTTTAAACTCGCATTCACACGTATCATGTGTGAAAATAGAATCTTAAGATTAATAATAATGTGTTTATTGAATTTTTAAGCATTTTTCAAGTACTACCCTAAATTTTAAGTAATATTATTAGGTATTATTTTTTAGCGTAAAATATTAAAATTTAATTTCCTCGAGTGGGAGTCTAGTCCACAACTTTTCCACAATTTTACACAAAACACCAATTTAACGTAAGAAAGTCCATATTAAATCAAACTGTGTTGTAAATAAAGTTCTCTTCCATACAAGTAGACCGCAGTACTCCGAAGTGGGAACAGTTCTATAGAAACGATTAATGTCGGTTTCCCAAACACACGCGGCTCATTAAACGAGATTTAGCTCAAATATTTAGGCTGAAATACGTAATGAGACAGCCTTCTGTGAGCGACACGCGACGTCGCCTGTCATAGTGATCTGTTCAGATTATTATTTACATAAAAAGTCCATATAATTATATATCGCGCGGGCGTTGTGGCGGTATGATGAAGATCCACATCCTCAACACGAAATATCTCAAATGCGGGTAACAAATATAGAACGCACGAGTCGGCGCAGTGAGTAGCGGGATTGCGAAGAATAACAGTCTGCTTCTTTTTATCGAAAAATATTTAGTCCGATATCATCTCTAACATAAATTTGATGGAAGGAACGCGCGACAATACACTTCTCATAGGGAAAGACGAAACTGGTTTTACACAATATAAACACTCCCTCAATAAGAATGGACCCATTACGTGTACACACAAACGCCACAACTATATTTTTCAGGGTAACACCGGGATAGTCGAAAAAATATCTTAGTTTCAACAATATGGTTATTATATGAATAATATTTTTGAATTTTGTGTTGAATTATTAATTGCTTTATTTGTGAAAGGACTTAAGAAACACATTCCCAATGTTTATTTTTGTAAATAGGATATTTAAGATGTGGTGGTGGTGGTAGTGGTAGGGGGGCGAATCCCATTGAGGCATCATCCATAGATTTGATAACAAAAATCGAACTCAAAAGGTTCGATTTCCCTCTCGGAGGGAATTAAATTATAAGTAATTTCCTCAAGGGAGTAGAAGACAAAGCGCGATGATAAGTAACACCACTCATGCAGGATACAGTAATTCAAACATGCTTGTATTGCTAAAGTTTGTTTTCATATCTAGACTTCTTGTTTGTAACAGCGTCTGTTCGCACATTCACAAGAATATCGACGAATACAATACAATACAATACAGTACGGCGAGTCGCGCCGGTGTGTCGGAGGCACCAGCGAATCTGGAGAGTGGTGTCGATATCAATATGAAATAATAAACTTCTTAGGGCTTTATTCATTGCAGTAGTTTAATAAAGAATAATTTTGGATATTGAATGAGATAGCATTTTTTAGTATTTGTTTTGATGACTCCCGGCTTCTGACTCTCGACTCCTGACTCCGGACTCCCGATAAATGAACAAAATATTGCAAAATGTTGGAAGCGGGCGGCTTTTGTGTAATATTTTGAAGGAATTAAATGAGATCTTAATTATAATATAATGTTACTTGAGACTTTATAATGTAAACTCGTGGTTATGAAATAATTGGATATTATTGTGGTTCTTGAGCCCCTCGACCTGCGACTCGTGCGCCAGTAAGCGCGACGGTTGTGGGCTCGATTCCCACTCGGGGGTATGACATATTTATTATTTTTATTTTCTCTCGTAACGAGGCAAAACGCGGCGTTGAGTTCCGGCCGGTGGTGAACGAAAGTAGCTTGCTTAGCCCGCTATGTGCGGGATACAGCGTGAAACTAAAAAAATCAGTGTTTATCGTTGTATCGTAAACAATACTGCGTTTTATTACGGTAGGCCGTAACTCTTAACGTTCAGCCGACGCGTCCAGTCATCACTTTATATAGAAAATACTACTCTGTTGAGACCCGAGTGATGCGTGAGGAGTCATGAAACAAAATAGATCATTTGTGTCAAAATGTGTGTTTCGTGTCTATACGTAATCTCCTAAACTACCGCACTGTTGTAGATGGCGGGCGTCGTCATTCCACTGTCCGACCTCTGACCTCTTGTACGTAATGTAACCTCTTGAAGTCACGAGATACCCTTGTGGAGTATAAAGCTGATACAGCGTTTGTTCTGCAGCTATATGTTTTGTTTTCTTATTCTGCGGGAATTTTCGGCTCAATTCGAGAGAGTTTTTGTGGTATATTGATGCATGATGATGTGATAAAAGGAGGCTATCGTGTCAGAGGGGCACAAGGGTTAGACTGTATCGCGCATATATATAGTTGTGGATTCGATCTCCACTGGAAGCTATGAGTTATTATTTAATAATATTTTTATTTCTTCGCTCTGGAACCAAAGCAGAAGACTCAACTCTGAACTCTGCTGAAAATGCAAAAAAAAGAAGATAAATTCATAAAAAAACGATTTTAAGTTCAGCAGACTCAACGGTCGGAATGTATTTGCAATTTTCTTCGAGAATCCGATGTTTCCCCAAAAATCACAAGTTTTCAAATATGTGCGAAATAACTGAAAATCTTTGTTGCAATATGGGGGTGAAATAGAAAGGTACAGCGACCCTCGACCCGTCGATCGAGTTACGCCCTGTATAACTTGTATTATTTCTTTATGCAATAATTTAAATATACATAAAGAAATTACGATTACGTAAAACTTCATATATAATATAAGCCCCAACGCAATTCAGTGTCTTCAATAAATAATCGTGCAATTCAACCGGGCGAAGCCGCAGGCGGGTCGCTACGTTTTTTAATCATTTACATAATATATGTACTTACTTTAATATAATAATATTTTATATTATACATCGTGCAATGCGGTTTATTAATAATAACAGTTCAATATATTTTGTTTGTAGCGTTTCATTCGATGATACCTTTTGTTATCACTTGCGGTAGAGCAACTGATTAATTAGTTAAAAAACAATGTTATTGGGTAAACATTTATTGATATATTATTGACAGCAGTGTGTGACTGTGAAGACAGGGGTTGTGAGTTCAATCACTATCTGTGGAATTTAATATATTAAAAGTATTTGTATCACGACTCTACTCGTAATGCCTTAAAAATTGGGCAAATAGACCCTGATCTTGACCCTGCCTGCCTCCCCTGGCTACGAGAAAAGGAATGAAGACACTTGTATCCACGACCCTCAGGTACCAGCCTTTAGCCAATTAAACTTTCTTCATGCTCAAATGTTTATTTGACATGTTGTCGTGTGTATACCGGGACTACGACCGCGTTACAGCCGCGCTAGAGTTACAAGTTGCCAGATTGTTTGGGGATGTGACAGTAAAACAACGTAATTCGTATGAACATGGTATAATTGGTGCGATAAGTGTATATTTGTGTTGTATTTCTAACGTAGTGGTTCTTATAATAATATATTGGAGGCCCTTACACTCGGTACTATCAGTACTATCATTTTTTTCTACTTTAATAACTAACTTTGTAATAAAAAATATAGGTATATATATATTATTGCACTTTTATAAAAACTATTTAAAAAAAACAGAAATCCTATCAACCAAAAGTAATTTAATTCAAGACAAAGTCTACTAATTTAAACTCAAAAATGTATTTACAAAAATATGTTCTAACGGGATTGGAACCTACACACACGTATGCAATAACAACGGACCTCGGTGACCGACGTTTACAAAATACATTGCTCTCCAATCTGCAGCAATGCGGGGCACACACTGGCGACGACCGAGTCCGAGCGGGTATACTGTGTAGTAGATACTGTGTAGTGTACATACTCGTAGGTGTGACTAAGTCATTGATATGAAGCTATACAATTCAATAATATGCTGCAATGTGTAAAACACAACAACATCTCTAAATATCTATAATTTTTAAAGTAGATTTATAACGTTGCAAAAATATGATATAATTGAAGTACAGTGCGCCCACAAGTATTTAATTCGCCACTTGGCGGTCAGTCACGAGTGTACGTATTCAATCTGTGAATGCTCGTGGAACAGGACAATGCTAGGACTACCAACAGGCCTCGTTACGTAGCTCTTAGACTGTTAGACTCGCGTCGCCCACTCTCCTCATTACATTATTATGTTAGAGACCGTCCTAATGATGCCTATACCTTGAGATGGCTGGTTGTTCGTGTATTACTTGCTTTGACTTGCATAACCTTTAAATTGCTTATTTATTTATGTTTTAGTATTACATTAATTCTTCATATAATGTTACGTTTGTTTATGTTAAATAAACAATCTTACGCTCTACTCGCATAGCAGCCGATAGCCGGTAGCCGGTAGCCCAAACACCACGTCTCAAGACGGAACATTGCGTATTGAGAGGCTAAATTGAACGCTGCATTATCTACCAGTACACAATCACTCTCCGCCACGACGACTCTCCATTACTTTAAAATCAGAAACAATAATTTAGATTTTTAAAATGTGTATAAAAATAATTTTAGCCTTATTTTAGCTTTAGTCAAATTATAAACATAAAATTTGAAAGAGCAACGTGTATGATGACTCTAACGCCACTTCGTCCCGGTGCTGCGCTCTGCAGTAAGTTGGCAAGCACCGGCGTACTTCTTGTGACCAGTTCTTGCTGGCGAGGGCGCCTTCACTTTGGGAAATATGACTTGAAAGTTTCTTGCATAGTGTACTTTACATAATATACTTTTGTATTTATGAACATAATATATTTTTTTGCTTTATAAGGAAATTTAGTGTTAAGGCACTCTCTCCACTTTCCGTCCAAACGAGATATTGCGTGTTGAGTGACAGAACTTCACGTCACGCTTGATCTTCTTAACAGAGCGAGGACAAGGTTCTAATTAATAGTAAGAGTTAATAACATTCTAAATGATTACAAACAGAGCTGTAACTCCAATAAACAGTTACACAACTTCCCTCTTATTGTATGATTTCCCTAAATAATGACATAAGGGGTGCCCAGGGTACGGGCAGGTCCCGCCGCGGGCACGACTACCGATAACTTGGACAGATTAACGAGTTATTAATCGCTTTACTTTTTATATAGTAATCGTTCTTGGAGGGCGGAGAGGCCACTTCACCCTCACTACGGTACGGCTCATATTAGAGTGATTGACTCCTTACTGAGAGAATGATCGAGTGGATATTTTCCTCTCGAGTGAGTAAGTAACGATAGCTGTCTGTACGCGACAGGTGTAGGTTCATTCCTTACTTTGCGTTTATTTCAGAGAAACTTTGAAAGGTTTACTCTATCTTGCTACTCTAACTCTAACTTTATACTCTATCTTGTATCTTCCTTTAACTCCTTCATACCTCAAACAAAGATTTACTTTCCTGGGCTCCTGGTCTCAGTCTCTCAATCTACGTTCTAAATATGACAATGTATTGGAGGTTCCATTATGTCGCACCAAGTGCTATGGTGAATCATTCACCGTAAAGACGATAAAATTATGGAATGAGCTACCGCGGTTCGTCAGGCACTCGACATCTATCAACATCTTCAAGCACCGTCTTAAAGAATATTACCTGTCGTTATAGTCTATGTACAGATTTTACTGATATTATGTATGTATGTATATTACTGCATTTATATGTGTGTATGTTTATATGTATATATGTATGTAGTTTGTATGTATGTATATATGTATATATGTATGTAGTTTGTATGTATGTATATATATATTTATTGAATATATATAAATATGTATATGTATGCTATATAACAAAAATATCTTTGTGCAGCGTCCGCCAACTATGGTCTCCTGTTATTAGTATTTGTAAATAAAAGGTTGCCTGTAAGAGATCACTTACAGTGATAAGGCCGCCCTTGCGCTATGTTAAAGTACTATAATTTTTATGTATCTTTACGTATATTTGTGCAATAAAGTATTTTTGATTTGATTTGATTTGATTTATTATATACGTAGATATACATATTTCAGTCTCTATAATCTTCTATGAATATTTTTCTCCACCTCCTCTTTCTACCTGTAAAGCTTTCAAGAAGATCAACTTGAAAAATTGACTCCTGAAGAGACTAATCAAATTTGTATTTTCCAATAATAATGTTGAAAACTATTTTTTAGACGAGTTTTATGTATCAAACAAAATAAATCAATGAACCAACGAATAAACGATTGTGTTATAGGGATAGTGTAGAGTTGCTAAAAGGTCTCCCTTTATCCCTCTGTGGACGTACTTGTAAAAGATTCGCCGAATTCGATTCCAAAGTGGGTGAAATAAAGGACGAATCTTTCTATTATTTGTTCAATTTTATACAGTTTAATTGTTTGACCTTTTCGAACGGTCCGGTAATTATTACACAATGTTGGGGTTGATTTTTGGCTTACGGGTCCGCTAACTAAAAGTAAACGTAGCAGTTACCGAGGAGGGGTGGGGAGTGTGGGGGTGTTAGTAACGGTAATCACTCTGCGTAACAAAACTTTAATTAAACTCAATACTCACTTTCGTTTACATCTAATTGACTACTAAATCTAAAAGTTTGCTCAATTACACGAGAGCTCTCCCTTCGGAGATACCTTCGTAATAATGAAGTTAGTAAGAAATTTCTGAAAACCTTCGTATAATATAATACAGAGTAATTGGATTTTGTATTAAATAACTGATCTAGGGCTTAGTGCTGGCTGCCGAGACAGCGCCTCGAGGGTCTTGTGTCGAAAACAATTTCACCTTCTATTTGTACTAGGTCTAGGCTTATGATGATTAATTGTTATATGTTATTATTATATTTGAGGGGTCGCAGGGGCATAAGCATGAGACTGTAAACTATTGCTTGATTCGCTTCCAACTCGAGGAAATATTTTCATTTCTTCAATCTGGTGTCGAGTCGACACAGCATACATTGCCGCAAGAATTCGTTGGAAAATAGGCAGTGGAATGTACACTACTCTCCCTCTGCCTCCCCTACTACATGCGGGATGCCGCGTGAGCCCAGGGAACGAAGGAAAAATTATTATATATATTTTTTTATATTTATATATTTTATATGTAGTTTATATTCAGATTGTAAACCAGAAAGATCAGACTTGTATTGTACATGTTCCTAGTCTTCAAAGCGAAAATCGTAATATTTGTATTTTTAATTCTAAACTGAAAATCAATATAAAACCAAATACAAAATACATAAATTCAAAATTATCTCACTCATTAAAGAGAAAAAAAGTTGAAAACAAAGAAAAAGCGTCGTTATATTTAAGTTAGTGACGCGCTTCATCTGAAATATCTTTTGACATCCAGCTGGGGCGGTTGTGAACACAAATAAAGGCGGATTGTGGCTTCTCCGTCAAGTACCGCGGAGGTCTCTCTGTATTGCAATACAAATATTTTGGCGCAACAATATTGGACGAACTTTGCTTTATAATAAACGTAATGTTTAATGTTCATTCCGTAACAACGTAGCGGAAGGAATTATTTACAATGAGTATTAAATGATTATTAAGGGTTTTTACTTTAGGGACTGACTTATAAATATAAGGCGCTCTCAACTTAGAGATCGATCTTGAGATGATCCATGTTTCATTCATAGACTCTTTTCATCTTAAGTTCAATATCAGAGTTAAGCCTAGTCATACGATAAATATTTATATATGTAGTTAATGTTATTAAGTAATTCCTAATAAATATAAGCTATAGCAGGCAGAGGGAACCCAATGTCAAGACACTCCGCTCCCCATTTTTCAAACAAGTTTTGAGATATTTCTGTGAGTGACTCCGCGCGTTGCCTTATTGCTAATAAAGCGAGGTTATGAAAATAATAATTAATGACACGGACATCGAACCTACGCCATCCCAGTGCCACTGCACTGCATCATTTAATGCATACATAGTTCTTATGTTTTCAACAATTTTACTGAGTACATTCCACTTCGATCTAAGTGGTAGGACTTGCGACGTTACGAGAGGACGAGGGTCTTGGCAGACGACTCAGATCAGCTGCCAAACAAAAATACTAACCGCTATATACGAGTACATACATAAGTCAAGTAAATACAAATTGGGCAAGATTTTATGGTGTGTTCTCGTTTTGAAAAACTAGGACAAAAAGTGGTCAAGTGCGAGTCGAATTCCGCTTCGAAGTGTTCCGTACAAGTGTTGACTAGGGATGTACATTGAGTCAACTATTGCTGTAATTTTACGCAAGT
Organism: Heliconius melpomene melpomene; assembly: GCA_000313835.2. NCBI lineage: Eukaryota > Metazoa > Arthropoda > Insecta > Lepidoptera > Nymphalidae > Heliconius > Heliconius melpomene. Next base: position 16,009 of record HE670005.1, read on the forward strand.
ATATGGATAGTATTGTTATTTATACAAATATTATGGAAATATTTTGTGCGGGTGGGTGCTGTCATGACGCGGCACAGCATCTGACTGTCAGAGCCGCTGCCATCAGGCTGTGGATTCGATACCTACTACGGAGAATTAACTATTCTCATTTTATCGCATTGGGTAGAAGTTGAGAACACTCAACTCTCAATTTCTCGAAAATTGGGCACAAAGTGGGGAACGCAGTGTTTTTTTAGTATAAACTTCCATCTGTTCCCACATACAGCAGTAAATTAAGTGGCCATAACTATTGGTATTACGGACCTGAATGGTCAAGTTCCACGTGCACTTGGCCACTTTATTAAATGAACATTGCATAAAGCTACTTTTGTCGTATTTTCCGCTACGAGGCCTAGACCAGCGACCAGCACCGCCCCCCCCCCCCCCCTTCCCCCTCCCCCGTCCCGGCCGTCACCGCCGCGTACTGTAAAGTAATTGAAATGTCAGACACAAATCGGTAGAAAAACTTAATAGTTCGGACTATAAATCTATTAAAAACTCTTTTTTTCCTTGTTTTAGTAGAAAAGGAATTACATTTTAATTAAGCCGAACAAATTTATACAGCCGTCGCGGTTGATGACCACTGAGGCAACTGATTTACTTTCATTACCTTCTTCTGGTAACAAGACAAAGCGCAGCGTTGAGTTCTGTTTTACATCGAGCTATATTTTGAAAAATTTGTCGGAAAATGGGGAAACTAGCGTCTTTACGTAACATCCTCTACTGCTTATCCTGCTTATATGCGAGATACAGCGTAAAGGTGATACTGAAAAAATATTTATATTTTCAATTTTTTTTCTACAGCTTCCCACGAATTTACCTACCTAGGCCTGTGCCTAGGATAGGCAAAACACTGTTTTCTCTACTTTCAGCTGACTTTTCGGGGAAAGTGGAGAAAACGTGGACGTGTTAACTGGCGGACCCCGCGCTTTTTACCTTGACATCAGAGCGAAGAAATAAAATTATTAACAAATAATAATTAATTCCCAAAATGGAATCTTATTTAAAGTTTTCCGGAAATAAACAATTATAAAATTGTAGCAACATTCTGTGCCAGGTCCGAGTGAGTTGTGAGAGCGAGTATTGACGCACAGACGCTCTCATCAGGCGAAATATTGATCACAATATATACTACTTCTATGTAGACACATACTAAGGTAGGCCAGGTTTTAAGAAAATCTTGCCTACCTCTGAAAAAACCTCGCCTGACTCCGCCTAGTTTAGGAGATACTCCGTGTTGAATGGCGGAACTTAACGCTGCACTGTATATCTTAATAAGAGGGAGGAAATTAAAACGCTGTTCTCAACTTCCGCCCAAATTTTGAAACTTCGTGTGTTGAATGGCGATACTCCCGCATTGTTTTTTTTTTACAAACAAGAAATGTCCCCGAGTGAGAATCGAATCCAGAACGCGTTGCGTTTACACTCACAGACATGATGTACATATATCTACTTCTTATTTGTTATTGGATTACATTAAAATAGTATCAAGTTAAATCGACAGTGACGTGACCACGTGGCGCGGCAGATCACACTCGCGAGGGCTTTAGACCCAACTAACTCATTCCATAAATTAATATTGATGGTGCGGTGAGATATATTTACCAAAAAAAAAACACAGGTTCAAATCTCAGGGTCAAATTCAAATGTAGTTATTATTTTTTAATTAAAAAATAATTTGTTAAAGTTTATCAAATCCATATCTACACAGATATTATGAAGTTGAAAAGTTTACTTGGTTGACCGCGCTAATCTCAGGAAGTACTGATTCTAATTAAAAAAATATATATAATCCATTTATTAAGGAACTATATAAACTATATTAAATCAGGCTACGACCAACAAAAGCGAAGTAACAATTCAGAAATAGTTATTTTTGAGCAAGCGGGCGAACCCGTCTGTGCAACAACATTCAGTTTCACGCTGTATCCCGCACACAGCCTGGTACCCCCCACCACACATCGTGACATCACTTTAAGTCTGTCCGTCCCCCTCTAATGGTCCCCATTACGAGCGCCGCTCGCAGTAACCGAGTTCTGAACTCCGCCGTCATACTTCCATTAGTCGTGAAGTGCCGCCGAGTTCTGTGTAAACTAATATTTTGCGGGCGATTTTAGTTATAAGCTGGGATTTTTTAATTTAACATAATCTTCGGCTCTTCAACTTTACTAATTTCAAAAAAGGAGGTCATCGGCTTTAGTTGGAGTAATAGGCTTGTAAGTACGTGTCGTTGTTCGCAGTGGCGCAGGGGTACGAGAGTGCGGCTCCGATTTTTACCTAAAATACATAATATTCCCCATTCTCTCTGTCTCTGGTCTCCAGGCAAAGCACGGCGCGGAGTGTTGCAACTAAACACACAATGCCTCCAGAATTCGGCGGAAATTGTGGAACGGAAATGTCTTCATGGCGACGAAGTGTCATAATACCAGGATCCTAAGATCCACTCCGAGTGGACTCCTCCACATCGAACTGACAACCGCCGCGGTTACAGCGAGGCGCCGTGCCAGGGTCAGGGACGCCAGGCTCCTAGATTAGATAAGATACGATAAGGAAAAAGTACGTGCGAACGACAAAAAAAAACGAAGTAGGTCATTCCTTTCAAACGGTACAGGAAGGTACAGGAAGGTGCTGACGTTTTATTTTCTATTTTTACGTCCGTCTCCGAAACGATAACGATATCATCAGCAAATTGCTCGTATTGTTTGGGAACTACTGCAGCGTGTTATGTTTTCAAACGATTCTTTTTTCGAAGGGAAATTGAGTTTTATTATTATTGTAGCGGCGCAGTATTTGACTGTTAATGCGATGGTCATAGATTCGATTCCCATGCTGTGGTAACAAGACAAAGTAAAACATTGAGTTCCGCCATTTAATACTAATATCTATATCTATATAATAATCTTGAACGTTATTCTGAAAGAGAAGAACGGAGTGTTTTAACACTAGGTTCTCTCTGCCTACCCTGCGGTATGCGGGATACAGCGTGAAGCAGCTTTCTAGTAAAAACTTTACTAAGTACTACACATGAAATTCGCCGCGTGTACGCCCGCGCTGACGGTCGGACGATATTTATGGAAATGAGAGAGAAGTTTGTAATGAGGGGCCGAGAAACTCGAATTTACATTTACATATAATATATAAGCAAGTTAAAAATGATTATATAAAAGTTATATAAAAAAATACGATATAAAGATTCTGAGCCAAAAGCATCCGCTTATTATTATTTTAATTAAAAGAAAAAAAAAACCCAGGTTAAGTGCGAGTCGAACTCGGCCACCGAGGCTTCCGTACGTATCAATATGGAAGGACACCTGTCCTACAATATGAAGTAAAGTTTATAAAAATTAACTTAACTTTGCACTAATACATTTGTAATGATTTTCTTCAACAATACGTCTATAAATTGTCACTTTTCTTACCTATATGATGATCACCGCCACCCACGACCCCGTGCAGCACCGGAGGAGCTACAGGTGCGTTGCCGGCCTTTAAGGTGGAGATAGACGCGCTTTTTGAAGGTACCCATATCGTACCGACCTGGAAACACTGCCGCGGGTAGGCCATTCCACAGTTCGGTGGCGCGTGGAAGGAAATTTCTACGAAACCGCACAGTAGTGGAGTGCCACGTATCCAAGTGGTGTGGATGGTATTTAAGTTTGTGACGTACTGTGCGGTTGGAAAATTCGGCGGCAGGTAACAGGTCGAACAGTTCTTCAGAACACTCACCATGAAAAATGTGATAGAGAACGCACAGCGAGGAGACGTTTCCACGCAGAGCCAAAGTGTCAAGCCTTTCACAGCTTACTGGGTCCTTAATGATTCGAACAGCTCTACGTTGTATGCGATCAAATGGGTCAAGCTGATACTGGGGTGCACCAGCCCAGAGATGAGAACAGTACTCCATGTGTGGCCGAACCTGGGCCCTATATAGGGCCAATCGGTGTTTTGGCGTGAAGTACCGTCTCGCTCTATTGATGACCCCCAGTTTCTTCGAGGCCAACTTGGCCTTGCTTTCCAGATGATCGCGATACTGGCACTCACTCGAAACATTAAAGCCCAATATGCTGATATTGGGCGCGGCTAAAAGGGGAGTATTCTGAAAGACTGGCGATACGATAAATGGGGTTTTTTTAGTGGTTAACGCGCAAACCTGTGTCGCGTCCTCACTTGATGCATAGTTTCACAACTGTTACTCCGCAGGAACCCATCCAGACATGATACGTTTTGATTACGTTGACTTAAAAACTTGATTTTTTCTGTCTTTTGATATTCATTTCAGCTCGACACCTCCACGCGGTCTCGAGTAAATGGTGCTGAGAGGCGGACAACAAAAACAAAAAAGTGATTACTTATACTAGATTAACTATACGGGTTCTGTTTTTACCTTTTGAGATACGCAACCCTACAAAGGAAAATAATATACTTTATCATTTATTTTATAAATTTAGTACTATGTCCAAAAATTTTATTAAATATTTTATTTGGCTGTAAAGGTTAATCTTAGGAACATGTTTTTCATTTCACTCATAAAATTCTGAAGCTGTTTACAACACAGCTCAGGAAGGATAAGCAAAAACGATTTGAGCAATTTGATGTTGCAACAACATTCTCCTCATTGTGGAGTGTACATGGGAAAATCTTTAAATCGCCACCGATTTTTATAAAATTTAAAAACTTAGACTCTTAAAAATATATCATTGAAGGCATGTTTCGTGGTTTATTTTAATTCATCCCTTAGGGGTGTAAATAAAGGGTTGAAAGTTTGTTGGGAAAAATCTTTGTATCACCACTAATTTTTATAAAATTTGAAATTGAGACTCTTAAAAATATATCATTGAACACGTGTTTCATGGTTATTAGGATTCACCGCTAAGGGTGCAAATAAGCAGGCGAAGTTGCGCGCGTCCTCTAGTATACTTATAAAAATATTTCATTATTCTGTTGTTTACTTTCTATTTTCTATTATCTGCGCATATACTCAAAATCGGTGAACACTATCAGGGAAGTTTGGATGGTGGTTACTTTGGCAATTATTATATAAAATTATGAAAATCTGGCTTCATCTGGCTCTTGGGGCATAACATTCGTATGACAATTTTTACGCTGTCACATTGACATCTTTAGTTTATATCAATATTTTTTTCCTTGCTTTGCAATTATTTTCTACAGGCCAAATAATGGAACAAGGACTTACAATTTTACAGTTAAAAACACTTTAACCTTTATAAATAGTTTATCTTTAACCGTATACTCGTATGAATTGAACCTACAACCCTCAGTTTATATGTCTATTAAACAAAATATTATAATTCAATATGATAAGTATATGTATCACCGGGGTGGGGGGCGAGACCTCCCAGAGGCGATAGGCAATTAGACCTGTTCCTCAGTCCCTCAGTCGTCAGCCCTCACGCAGCCTGCGGTCTAATCGAAGTAATCTGCGTCGTTACATTGACGAGTTATTAATGGGTTAGAAATGTGTCGTGATTACGTTGTAAACTAATTAAATTCGCTTCAGAACTAACACTAAGATATCGATATAATTAATTAGCTAACAATTTATTTACACCTTTTGACATTATACATTTATTATTTATTAAAGCGCAGCGTTAAGTTTCGCCACTCAATTTGCATTGTCTCGAAAGTGGAATGTCTTGGCCATTTCATTTGGTCCTTTTCATCTCAGACGACAGTACAAGTATATGTACCTATGCATTGACTTATGAAACCAAACACTTTGCATGAGTGGATCTGAGAACTCATTGCTGTTTGTACATGGAGTATGTAGCGGGTAGGCAGAGGGAGCGTAGTATCAAAACACTCCGCTTCCACTTCCATTTTCCGTTGAGGTTTGAAGCCATTGCATGTTGAGTGGCATCAACGCCGCGCTTTGGCTCGACACTAGAGAAATGAAACGAAAATATTCAATATTTAATTTCCTCAAACGGGAATCGAACCACACACACTTTGTCGCACAGTGACGCTTGTACACCAGCGCTGCGCCTGATCTCTAATAATATTTTCAAAATTATATTATAAATTGTTGTCAATTTTATTTATAAAAAAATTGTCAATATAAAATATTTTCTTCAACAAAATTGCTACAAAATAATTCTATTGAATTGATTGAATCATTATTTTTCAATATCGTCTTTAAAATGCTAATATTATTTCTTATAATAAACACGAAAGCAACTCATATGAGAAAATAGATGTTTATGTAGTTCAGCAGGCGAATCCGCGAGCAGGTCGCTAGTATTTTATATAATATAGTAGGTATTTCCACTGACATGCGATTGTATTTAAATTGAGTCAAACTAGCGTTTCAAACTGACTTCGCTTGTATAAACACAATTACTCTGTTCAGCTCCGAGGTGGTGTATTTCATAGAATCGTGCCTCAGATTTTAGGTCAGGTTTCCTGCAATATTATTGTGAAAACTGCATGCAATTTCGTGTAGAATTTTCTTTGTAGGTACAAAGAAATAACAAGCTACGAATATACCCTGCCACAAGCTAACGAAATAAACTAATATATATATATATATATATATAGGGCGTATATTGCTATATGGCGCAGCGGCTCATTGTTGCCGGTAAACACCACGGTCGAGGGTTTGAGTGGGTTTAAGGCGGAACGGGCGAAACGGAGTGTCTTAACTCTACCGTTCCAACAGAGTGAAGCTAATAAAATATCCATATATGTATACAGAGAGAAAATAAGAAGATTTATTCCTCTCTTTTAGACTCTCTGTATAACAAACCATAGGACCAATATAAGTTACGTAATATGGAAATAACCTCTCACAGTCGGTATGTACCGACGCGACGTAGCGGTGAGTTATCATAGAAATTGATTTCTCAATAAGCTGAGCTATCGCATATCAGACTGCTAGTCGACTGTCAATTAGGACTGCCATATACATATTATATAGTATTTGAAGTCAGGTTCCCGAGCACCGAGTATGGAATTTAATTTACATTTCAGTGTATTGTGAGTCTAAGTAATTTGTGGACCTGACTGATTTTGATACGATTGTAACGCCCCGTTGACTTGTTCTACAGGTAGTAGGTACTGTAAAGACGCATTTCGTATTTTCAGTAATTAAATTTGTGTAAAATATTGGAAGTAAGAATATTAATATTTTAGTGATACTTGTACGGACATCTTTACATATATATTTGAATGTTTGTTTTTGTAAAAGTGAGGACTGGGGTCTACTGTCTTAAAACTACATTCCTTCTGCCCACCCAACTAATTACGGGATACAGGCATCCCAAAATTCTGTCGACATGTCAATTTATTCATCAATAAACAGTTTATTGCCGCGTGTGATACATGGTACGTCTGGTCTACTGATTTCCGATATGAGCCAGTAACTGATTACATTACCACCGACCACCGACCACCGCCCGCCCTCCCCGCCGCGCGTCGTCCTGCTCCGGGCGCTGTCGGCCGATGTTAGCTCTGCAGCTTGTATTGCGATACCTGTACCTTAGCTTACCGTAGCTTTGATGATTAATTATTCTAAGTAACTGGGATTATCTCCAAATTTAAGTTAGGCTTCTTTAGATATTTGTACCGATACATAATAAATATTATTATTTACTGATAAGTAAAATAAAAAAATACACAAAAAAAAAAATGTATAAAGACAGTTACATAAGCATAAGGATACATTCCGATGACGCCGCACTTGCACCTCGCGGAACCGAACAATAGTGTTTTAGTATTTTGCTGATTTAACTGTTTTGAATTATATAAAATTTTAATAAAGATTCTCTGTCTTCAACTTGCTTTAAAACAGAAAGGTTGTTTATAAAATTAAATAAATAATTTTTAAAAAAGCCTTTTTCTCGCCTGAGTAATTTAACTAGACGCAATATTTTTACAGTGCCAGTATACAAAATATGGAATAAATCAGGTCAGTGGAAGTCGCTCACATCCTTTTCGACCACAAGAATGCCATACAATCAGTGATGATTTTTAAACAGTTCCAAAAACTTTATATTATATTTCAAACATTATAATTAAACATTATAATTATTTAAGTTGTTTCATTCGCTTGGAAGCTATGGCACATACATAGACACGTCAAATTATTGATCCCTCTGTTCATATCGGAGGTTAAAGTAATAGAGATATTAAAATATATTTACAGTTTTTTTTTCGCTTCTGGCAACCCCGGTGCTAACAGCTAATTCCGACTGAGAATTTTAATTTAATGTAATTTAATTCAATTTGAAGCCCATTTCCACAATAATTGCTAAATTTAATTAAGCAAATAGTGTTACTTACGTAATTATAATAGTTTTTATGTTTTAAATAGATATTATTGTGAATTGTAAAGTGTTCTTTGTGTAAGTGACTGGTAGTGTGCCGGCATAATATTTAAGTATATTTTACTGTAAGTACGCGTTTTTATCATTGTTTTTAATTATTAGGTGCTATAGAAACCATATAACGTTGATTTAATTGTGGTTTACTTGCGTAAATTAGTAGTTAAAGCTTAGTTTTCCGTCGTGCATAAACTACCCGTTATTTGCATATAATCCAAATCCTTAACGTTACTCAAAAAATACTTTACTCAAATGATGACTCGCAGAGCACTATCTCGTCAGGAGGAGTCCAAACTCCAACTGACTTTACAAGAATTAAAAAACACTAAGGATTTGTGTGCCCAATTACAGTGTGAAAGGCAAGATAATGAAATAGAACTTTTACAGTTATTAGACAATAACACTAGGCTTAAGAAAGAAATGACTGCTATACACATAGAATTAACAACAATTGTAAAGGAACGGGATACTCTCAAAGATTTAGTAGATAAGTTTGACCGGTGCAGCGATGAATATGAGCAGGCCCTTATTAGGATAACTACCTTGGAGCAGGAGCTGCGAGAGGCTCACACACTCATTACTAAGTTACAGGAGGATGCT
>HE670006.1:0-16721 GCA_000313835.2 Heliconius melpomene melpomene
TTATTGATATGAGAGTTATTATTGAAATGAGATCAGAAGTTGTATTATTGTAGGTCTACATATATATTTTTCATGATACTTTTTCGATTTTCTGAAACTACTAGTCCGATATTTAACGAAAAACATTTATTATATTTATATTAATTCACATTCATTTTTTATTTACATTTAACCATAGCATTCTTTATTGTTTGGAAAGATCAAAGTGCATGATTTATATTTTAATTTCAGAATCATCGACAATGTTCGCAGTCAACACTAACGCCTCTTTTTAAATATTGTAAAAGCCGAAAAGAAATTGAATTGTTTCGTTGTTGTAGTACACAAATAACTGTTTCATATATTTTTCGATTTTCTGCGTTACATAATTGACTTTTGTATCATTTAATAAAACTTGGCATCACATTTCAAGATAATAGAAATAATTTTAATTACGAAATATTCTTAGCTCCTAGTCTAGTTGGTTCACTTTTATTGGAAATTATAAATTATAAGCGACAACTAGATTCCCGTCTTTAAAATAATTCCAAGAATGATCAACTAATTTAATTCGTTAAAATTTAACTATTACGTAACTTCAATAAAACTAATTCTATTGAAGTGGCAAGTCAATTTTCTTGTAAGCGAAAATCATAATTATAATAATATATTTTTGCTCAATTTTTAAATTGGATTTTTTAAAATTCCATTACGTTCTCTAAATATAAAAAATAAATACCTACGCCACGTCCGCTAATAATATAGTTTTTTTTTATTTTGTAAAAATATTAGTTTTGTTTTGTATATTATATGAATTACTAAGTAAAATATTATTCTTTATGAATATAAAATGGCGAAGTTATATAATTTAAATACCTAACATTACATCTTACAACAAAAAAGGCACAAGAACAATAATAATAATTAATTATCACACTGAAAATCTTTCCATTCATTTGAGAAGTTGCGCTAAGAATTCATTATAGAGGCATTAATTAAATTTTCTTGAACAATTTTAATCGCAGTCTTCCTTTAGCAATGGTAATCCTATGCCCTCCTGAAGACTCGATGGAAAAATAACACTGTATACCGCATATAGCATAGTAGGTGGGAAATCTAGTGTTAGGACACGCCGTTACCCACTATCCGCCGCATTTTTGAGGCATTACGTGTTGAGTGGTGGAACTCACGCCACTCCTTGTTACCAGAGCAAGGGAAAAAATATGAATAAAAAATATTTATTCTATTCATTTCCCTTACAGTCACATGCTTGTGCCACTGCACCACAACAGCCTCTGTATTTATTATAATGTACAAAATTAAATAACACGAAGTCTAAATAATTTTTTGTAATAAATATTAAAAAAAAAACCGTAAACACACTTTCACCCCAGCAAAAAAACATCAAAAAGAAATAATAAAAGAAAAACCTTCATTATACACGACCTTATTCAGATCAAAGGAACTTGTCACGACAATAAATTAATATAATATAATAGACAGACAGACAGAATATACCTATAGGTATATATATTAATAAAATTCGTAAGCATAATAAAGTTAAACGGTAAATACAATATTATGCCTAAAACGCTTGAATATTCACGAGTGGCTCGTGGTCTAACAATGATCGAGTATTCCGCATTGTTGTTCCCACCTGGCGTGGGCATCCTTTATGTCTCGCACTCTACAAGTACGCAATATGGCGTGGTGCTTTTCAATTGTGTATTCAGATATAGGTAAATTAATCTTTTACTATAAATATTTATCATATATATAAAGTACTTTTTATGTCAGATTATATTATAAAACCAAGTAGTAATACATTTTTGCTTTATTTTGGCACAACTAGGGTACTTTGCATAGCACCCAGTCAGATATCGTCAGCTTATCATCTTATCAAGGGGCGACAAAAAAACGTTTTAAAAAATAATTTGTATTTGTATTCTCTACTATATGATAGGAAATAAAGTTCAATTCTGTTTTTTTTTATTTTCAAAAAAAAAAAAACAAAAACAAGCATAGCAACCTTACATTCTAAGCCGATGATATTACTCTTTTTCACACTTTTCGGTCAAAAAATGTGACATATTGCGTGACAGAAAGCAATGCCATTTAAATCAAAACCAGCTCACATCTACACCACAACAGTTTATCAGCCACAACACTCACCCCCCATAAAGGATTCAATTCGTCAGGTCGTAGTTGAAAGTACTTCTCGGCGAGCGCGAGAGGCGGCGCCGACGCGAGGCGCACGTTAGTCCAGCACCGGAGGAACTTCACCACAGACTCGAACGTGTATAGTGCGAGACGGTCGTTGCCGTAGTTGGACATGTGCGTCATGAACACGTTGATCTAATCACATAAAGGGAAAATTAATATTAAATATTTTCTTTCTTAGCTTCACGCAGTATCTCGCATATAAGTAGTGTACTCGGAAAGAACTTAATATCAAGCAATTCGTCCTGCATTTAACTTTCTGTTCAAATTCGAAACACGCTTTGTCTTATCAGAACGAAGAAATGAAAATAATTCCCAATATAAAGATAAATTATCCTAATGAGAAATTAGGCCAGACTGAAGCTGTCGTGGCGCAGGGGCACAAGCGTGCGACTGTTAACGCAACGGTTGAAAATTGCAAGGAGTTGCAAGGAATCGAATCCATTCGAGAAGATGGAATATTTAATATTTTCATTTTTTCGTTCTGGTAACACTAATCACGCATTACCTCCAGAATTCGGAGGATAATGAGGAAAAGCAAGTACCATAATGTAGAACTGAGTGTGTTAACACTATGTTCTTAGATTCCTCCTGCCTACCCCTACTAAGTGTGAGATGCAGCATGAAGCCTAAAAAATGTAATTGGTACACTCGACCTACATAAATATGCATATATTGGCAACAACACAAATAGCATAAAACTACAATATTCATTATTAAGGGAGAAGAATTATAATTAAATTAAAGGCACTTCCATCACTGCGACCTCACAGTCGAATGTCGATATAAAGCCTGTATAGTACATCGCACACTAAGTATAGTTCACATCGGTTATGTTCTGGGCCTGAATGGAAGCATCCAATCAATTTATCGATAACGATGTTTTGATTTTTTAAAAACAAAAAACGTACACGATGACATACCACTGTAGGTACTGTACAGTACTGTACTGTATTCGCTTTAGTTGTTTTATTTGGAAGCGCCACCGACTATTCATAGCTTCACTGTGAATTGCTATATTTATGATTTACTTTGTGACAGTCGTTATATATTATTCAGATGAATGTACCGTGAATGACATTAAATTGTTTTGTGAAAAATTATATGCTCTCAAGTTTAGAGCTGTATTTTTTAAATGTATTCAAATTATTATGAAACCTTTGTAGGTACAAGATTTTTATTATATAAAAATTATTTTAAACGCCATTTGCATATTTATACATACAACGGAATTATAAATTTATTCGTAACCGGCTGACCGTATTGTGTTTCAATTTGCATTTTGCTTCCACTTTGACATTTTAAGTAACAAACGGTACAAGCCCGGAAGTCTACGAATGAAATCTCGGTGGAATGGGCGTCTAACGAAATTTAAAAAAAAATCATATCGATAGATAAATATTAAGGCCAGTCTATTAAAAAAACCAGCAACTGTCAAATGCATGCCCGACAAGTTATTCGAGGAGCTCAAATCCAGTGATACATGGAAAGTCAAAGGCTAGTGGTAAATTGAACTGGCACGGTTATTGACGACCGTTTAGAACACTTCACGTGCGGTCCGCTCGTTTCGACCAGTAACGAGACCATCGACAGCCCACATGATTGTCGAGATAAATTCTAGCCAAATTCTGGAGTGTTTTTGCGGGCAATCCCTTTAGTATGGAATTAATGAGAATTGAAGCATTTCTCATTATATATTATTAGCCCAATTTATATATATAAACAAACGTAATTAGACAATCCACTATGAACCAACAATATCAACTGTTCGCATACGAGAAGCAAATATATCAACCAACTAACTATATATAAGTTTACACAAAACCACTTGGACGAAGTTCCACACGAGCGTCCGCCCGCATGCTGCAAACTTGGTAACAACAATTACGAATGCAAATGGTCAATAGTAAATCCCACTTACCGGGTTATTAATGACGGTCTGGAACAGTTCTCCGCCTTGTATGGAGCGGTCGAGACGCTGCCTGCCCCCCGGATATCGTTCCAGGAGGAGCGTGTGTGTGAACAGGCCGCAGGTCTGACGTGGTAGTACCATTACACCTCTATGGCGGAATCCTCGGCGTAGCCTGGAAATGTGCTAAAATTAGGCGTATGGAATAATTGCTATTATTAAGACTAGTAATTACCTTTTTATTATTAGTAATTTACCTTTGAGTCTAACAAAATTAATTTGATAATCAAAATCAATAAAAATATATGAAATAATAAGTGCAACATGTTTAGAACCAAATTATGAGATACACAATATTTTCGATAATCTATTTACATAATTAAAATGTTGCCAGTTTTAAAATTACATCTACGTATATAAAATAGTACCTACTGAACTTAATTTCGTTGTAATGATACGTTCGTTATACAATATAAATAATGTTTGTAATTAAATTTAAGCAAATTATTCCCCCGGGATGAAAGTAGCCTAAACTATTAACATCGCTTTCGATACAAAATTCAAAATTGTTAATACGAAGTTTCTATGATATATTTTATAAAATGAATAATTGTTTTACATAAATTTAATACTGCTACGCTACCTACACTGAAACATACTAAAATAAATTTGCTGCGCCGTGTTTATTAAAAGGTAAATTTTAAATTATTATTCCAACAAACATTTCATTTCCACATAAAGAAAAAATTAAAACACGTCGTTGGTTAAACCACGATAAAAAATCATACAAGAGATTGTACCTACGAGTACATACAAAAACTTGTATGTAATTTAAAAGTAGAATTATTCACCATTTCTGTGGTCCTATTTAAACAGCAAAGTAAATATCACACTCAGCGCCAATGGCAGAATTCTCTTTAGAGCAGACGCGATATAAAATACTTATAAAACGTACGACGAAACATATTTAGATTGCATATTAAACGAGTCAGCGTCGCGTGGACTTTTCGGACTCAAAAGTTAGAAGTGTTAATTACATCGCAATACGAGTACAAAGTATATATACAAACAGACCGACAAATTGCAATATTTGGAAAGAATTAACATTTCCTTTAATAGTGTTAATATTTTAACATATTACTATAAAATATTTTTAACATATTACTATAAAATAGTGTTCAAATATTATTCTATCCAGACAAGACCTGATATTGGATAGCGAATCCAATTTGTTCCAAAACTCTAATTGTCTGTTGCATTCTATTTAGTATCGGATATTCGATCTGATGCATCGGTGTCTACGAGTATAGCACAGTCGAGTACTGGTATCTACAGAAATGCGCGTACGTTGTAGGCACTAGTGGAGCTCCGCCGCAACGCAACACGCATCGCTTGCGGTTTATAGGAGTTTGGTAACCGCAACACTGGCCCACTAACTATTCGCCATACTATCATAATAATCGATATATTATGTGACTATTAATTTACGTGAATTACGTGTTACCACAATTATTATGTGAAAATTATATCATAACATATATAAAGATGTGAATCAAATTTCAAATTCGTAAAACATAAGCGTACAATATATTTTTAAAGTAATGATTCAGTTTTTTTATGAACAATAGCTTATTACTATCTCTAGCATGCAAAGTTTCATATCCAAAGACATTGTGAGTAACGTTAGTCTAGTTGACTGATTGAATATTGATCGTAATTATTTATTTATTTTCTTTTGTTTTCAGCTTTACGCTGTATCCCGCACATAACGCGGTAGGCAAAAGTAATCTCGAGACATTGCGTGTTGAGTGGCGGAAGTCAACGCCGCTCTTTTCCTCGACACCAGAGAAAGAAATGAAAATATAAATGTAAATAAATATTTTACTTTCTCGAGTGGGGATTGAATGCACAACCGTCGCGTTACAGTCACACCCTTGTGCCGCTGCGCCACGAGGGCTTCGATGAATATGTAATAACTCTAAAAATAACCATTGATTGACATTAAATAATATAAAATTTACCGTTCATTAAAGTATATAAAATAGATTTTCAATTTAACGCTGACATTTTAAATTCACGCGTCAATAAGTAAATGAGACAGTTTGAAACGTTTTAATTTATAAGTGACATTTACAATTTAATTTATTGGCGCTCGAATAAATACGGCGTGGAATGTTTCACTTACTCCTATTTACGCTTTCACTGGTCTAACATATTATCTCGTATTTAATCAAGAATAACTATGATATTGAAGTAGCAGTAAATTTGGTATTCATTTCTAAATGTTTCTTTAAAGTATTCAAAATTTTAAGGCATTCAAATGATACTCTAATTCTGGGTCAATTTTCTATAATAATAAAAAGTTATATTATAATTTTTATATTTTTTAAATAAATATCTTGCGTTATTTACTCAAATTCAAAAATCAAATTTGTAAATATTAATTCGTATTTGCTCGACCTTAATCAAAGCACCATATCAATTACAAAAATAATACAATTTTGAATGATGATATCCCAGAAAAATGAATTTCTTAAAGAAAAATAGATGTACTTTCAAGCCGATGCTTTAGGCTAGATTTCCCAAGACTACATATTAGATTTACTGCCAAAGCTTTCAGGTAAAACATGTATACTGTAAACTAGTCAAGCGTATTTTAGATGTTTGCTTTTATATTTTTCTCTGGAACTGAACATAACAGTACACTATCAAATGTAGTGGTTATTAATAAGGTGTAATTTTTCAGTAATTAAGTGTTATTCAAAAATGTGTTTCTAATTACTAATTCGGTCAACAATGCTCTTATTTTTAACAAAAGCTACATTTAATGGAGTGTCTATTTAAACTTCTACATATAAAACCATATAAAATCACTATTTCATCTCTAAAACAGCACAAACAATGTTCAACTATGAGAATTACAAACTTTTTTTATTTAATTATCAATTTGCAAGTCGATAGTAAATTCGGTGGAGTTAGCAAATACGTAACAGCTGAGTCTGTTAACTCTGAATATACCCGACCAACTCGATATAGGAAGTCGTAAACAAGTTCTGTATGTTCGAATAGTCCATAAATTGAATTTAATATTGACTCAATGGATACGATCAGACCAACTTAGCAATCAGTCTAAAGGAATTGTTACATATTTATGAAGTCCACTTTGTAGAACAGAGTCGCCTAAGAAGCAAATTTCAATAGAAGTCGTACATTATACTGTTGCTAATAGAAGCAAAATTACAATAAATTCTCTTTAATATTAATGTCTTTAAACAATATCCAATTTCATTGTATTTCCATAATAGTGAACGTAGACAAATTAGCCAATAAAATTATCTCAAATAGCACTAACCTGGCAGGTCTTAAATGCGGATATTCTTCTGTGCTCGTCACTTTCACATCCCATACTTTCCTCCAAGCTTCGTACAAGGGCTCATGGACGGGATACACACCGGAGTGATGGGGCGACACGGAGTAGCACGAATTAGTTGGAATGCCGTGCTCGATAGCAAACTGCTTGTTCAGCATCATTTCAGTTTCGAGTTGCGAGACGTTGTTATATAAATGAGGTTGCTGATGGTTCCACATGTGACAAAACCTTTATAGACCAAATATTAATATCAAGCAATGAAATAAAGACAATAAATCTATGGTTTATATTAAAATAGTTACATTTTAATATGTACGCCCTCTGTATTGCGGCTTAGTTAGTAAAAAGTTATCAATTGTACATTACTTGAATATCTTAATATACTATAATATAAACCACTCTCTATAAATCGTTTTACTTTTACAAGGACAAATGTCAAAATAATCAATAGTACGGTAACAGTCGAATAGAACAACTCGAAAGACTGTATAGTCATATAATACGTACAAGAAATGATAATAATTGTAGTTGTTATTTTGAAACAAAATTTTAGTTTTTGTTGTAATATTGTAAACAAATTAATAGGTGCACATAAGATCAACGAAATGAAAGACTTACCAATTGAAGTGTTCCCTATTCTTCAATAATGCGTCATCCCCTATGTTTTCTAAATTAGTGCCATGGTGGTAATATTTAGCACTAAATCCAAGATTGAACCGAAATCCCGGGACGAGCCTCTGCAGAGCTGTTTGTGATGCTAAAAGTGCTGAAACATCCTCCTCGTGTAGACGTGTACCTGTTATGAAGAAGAGAAAACTTATAAAATTATCACTCCAATAAATTATTTTTATGCATTCCCCGCATATTATAATGGTAGTCAGTGAGAACCTAATGTTAAGGTACTATATTATTCATTTTACACCATCTTAAACCTCGAATCGAAACACTTTGTTTCACAGAGCGTAGACGAGTCACCTGTACTGCCAGACCTCGTTCCGGCAAGATAGCTCCAGAGTGGAACACAGGAAATGTACATTGTAATTCTCTGGAGATTTACAAAGTACATTTCCGCAACCCGTGATCTTTGTGTTTTCTAACTTATCTTAATCAACGACCACGATGTAAAAAGACTGTTGTAGAAATATATGCACATATTATGCGAAAACTGCAGGCAAACCGTCAATGTTTATTCTTAAAATTGTAAGTATTTCAGTAAAAGAATAAACAAAAAAAATATATATCAATAAAAACGAAATGGAAGATAGAATTATATTTTTAAAAAATATGTGTTTAGTAGTTATATCTATAGACGTCTTTTATAGGCCACGAGATACTCGAGCTCGACTTTTTATGACATCCGACGATCTATTTAAAGGTCAAACAATATCATCTCGCGCTTTACATGTTGATAATACGTTTTGTATTATATATATTTTTATATTGTAGTCAAACAATCACATTAAAAATTTAAATTCACATTATTTACGTATAAATAAATTCATATTAATTATAGACGTATTGGTTACGTCAATAGATGTCATGAATCGCTTGCAATAATTGCAGATGCCGGTTCTCAATAAGCAATTTATCAATATTGTAAAATGTCGGCATTACAAGCAAATAAATAATAAGGTAATCCGTACTTGAATATCTCTGCCTATAAACTTGTTTTATTCAATACAAAAGTATTAGATAACTGTTCAGAAGATGTTTAACCATTTCCATGATATAAATTCATAGACCCGTATTTATAAATCGCTCTCAAGTCTGAGATTAACAGATATGTAATTTATAGATGAAAACGGCATTTTAAGATCGATCTCTAGACTTTTAGCGGTTTATAAATACAATTTACAAAAAGCCAATATTATATAAATGGATGGAGTCCGCCCCCTTTCAGGACCTTGATATTAGACGCATTACGGCTTAGTTTTATAGCTCAATTTCCGCTAGTTACCTAAATGTAAACTAATGGTACGTTTACTATGTTTTTGTTAACTGACAATCCAAGTATAAGAATAATAAAGATATAATCTTTGAAATTTAAGGAACAATATTAATGATCAATACATTTGTTTCAATATATCAAGATTATTCGCATTCAATTAACGGACATCACATAAAACTAAATATTATATATAGGTATAATAAGCCAATTGTAAAATTATTTTCATTCTTCCACTAACGAGTGCTTATACTGACTGCGTTTGAGAGTAAACGTAATAACGATAATGTTAATTTATTAATTAACTTTGTGAAGCATATTAAATACTTAATTAATAACGAAAGTAAACGGCATAATATCGATGTTTTTCGTTTATCCACGCGAGTGCGTTCCGAGCGCTCGAGTCGAGCACGTCCTCGTGCGTGACCGTTTTATTGCATTATAACAGATTAATCCAATTGAAATGTATTAAACAATCAAAGCATATTGCTATAGCCTAACTTGAAAGACGACTGACTATGTAAATATATTCTCATTAATTATTGTTATTTAATATTTTCATTTCTTCGCTTTGGTGTCGAGGCGAGGAAGCGCGGCGTTGACCTCGGCATTGAACAAACTTGAGTTAAAACTCGACGAAAAGTGGGGAACAGAGTGTCTTAAAAGTAGGTTTCCTCGTCCTGTGGGACACAATGTGAAGCTAAAAAAATAAGGTAGTAATCTATTGATATACATATGTTTGAACCAGCACCAGTTCATTTCGTAACATTATCTATTAGATGTTTTTTTTATATTTATGAAATTAAATTGAACTATAATATGAGTCTATAATATTAAATTCAATCATTATTTTTTGAACGAAATTCTAAGAAAACATTTCTTGTTGTTATTAGATGACAAAATATCATAAATAATACAGAAACTTTTAATAAAAATAAAGACTACTTAAGATTCAAGTTTCCATTTTAAATATAAAATTTAAACATACTTAAAGCAAAATGAGATCCGGAAACCATTAACACCGAGAGAGCACAAAAGGAATTAGATATACCTGATAATATGGGATAAAACTGAACCAGTCACGTTTCCAAAGGGATGAGGTCGATCCTGAACAAATACCATTTCACACGCTCTACAGTATTATTGAAAATAAAAGCGTAAAACGCCTATACCTTCTAGCAATTTATTAACAGAAAGGTGGTGGTAAAATCACTGCGCCCTCGTTTCAGGTATATTCTATGTTATATATATTTATCTACTTTTTTTTCAGCATCACACTATATTAAGCATTTGGCAAAGAGAAGCCTTGTGTTTAGACACTCTACTTCCTACTTTCTGTTAAATTCGGAAGGCATTGTGTGTTGAGCGGCGACACCAGAAAAATCTTGAAAAGAACGTATAGCTTATTGGCCTAGGCTTTTGAACGGTTATCAAATAGAAATCGAACACACAACCGTCGCGTTTTCCAGTTAAAAACTGTGTCGCCGATCCAAGGGGGCCTTTGAAAAAAGCCTAAATGGTGTTTATAGTAAATACACAATGTAATTTATGGCACGGCCATAGAAAAAAGTTTAAGCCGCATTAATAGCCTTACCAGCGTTCACCTGTAAAGTAATAGCCGATTAGAAAGGCAGCAAAATTGTCGGCTTCACCGGCCAGCCGACGATTAATCAGTACTTTAGTAATCTAAACACATTAATAAGGGATGAAGTGGCTTAAAAAATATATATTATATACTTAACTAAATTAATCTTTTAAAGCTTTAAGTAGGTTTTTTTTTGCGTCTATAAGGATTACCGTTGTGCTTTGATTGAGGTCTCAATCTACTATTCAAGGTAGTCGTTGATTCAATCTTTATCAAATATATATTACATAAGTAACACAGTTATTTAAAGATACAATAAATATCATACAGTTCAGATACATTATAGTACGGATTCGAGAAATTTATAAAGTAAGAATTTCAAATCAATAAATTAATTAATATAAGACTAGCATAAAATTTAGGGGTGAAAACGATAAATTCATAATTTAATTACAACAATATCAGTCCGAGGGTAGCGGTTCACGTCTTTGTATTAGAAATTATTTCAAGATAGATAACCTAACGATATTATCGGTCGCCTTTTCAATGATGACGGCAATGATAACCTACATAGCACTGATATAAATTCGGTAAGCCAAGCAACGTAACGACCGTTGATTGTAATAATAAATGATTCAAATGTCTTAATTGAATAGAATTAATGTTTAGACAATGAATTGTGAATATGGTAGAAAATGGAAAATATATAATTCTTATTTAGTATTTTAATATAAACATTATTACTGTAGGTCTAATAACTTAGATAAGATTTCACTGATATTATCATCAGAACTTCGTAGCTGTTTAGTAAACAGATGGTATTTAGAGATATAATTAAAATTCTAATAAATATTTTTATTTGTATAAGAGTATTTTTATATGTTGATGCTATCGCCGCACTTGGAAAAGTAACACTGATCACGCGATGTAATTGTTCTCTACTCGAGGAATGTCTTAATTATTTTTTTTATCTTACAGTCTACAAGACAAGAAGCGGAGTAAAGTTCGGACTCCATATACTCCACGGAAACGGTTGTTGTTTAACTGGCTCAACATGCGGGAGATACATTAATCAATCTAGAGAAATTTTCATATTTATAGGCAACTCTACTATGAGTTCGGTAACTAAGATATATAAGATATTAATATTATTTTTTCATATCCGAAAATAATTTCATCAATGGCAAATTGTTTGTCGGTGTTACTCTTTGTCAATTGACTATAAATATAAAATCGACAAGACTCTATTTGTATCTATTTTTCTGTAATATTAAGTTTTCATCAAAACAGGTATGTAGCTTAGACCAAGTTGTCATGACATTTCATAGCACAAATAAAACTAATACCAATTAAGCAAAATCCAAAAAAGTAAACCTCGTAGAAATTATCTATCAGTATGTATTCATGAGTCAAACCATTGAAATTCGTGATTCATTCAAGTGGTATCCAAAAATATAAGCAATATTTGTGGTTTTTATTAATATTTCCACGCTCCCAATGTATCGAACGCAGCAAATTTTGTGGCCACATGTCGACAATTGTGGCTCTCAAAATTTGTTGTTTGACCACTGTGAATATTTGTTTAAATTATAAATAAAAAATTATCAATGTAAATTCATTACTACAATTTCGATAAACAAAGTTATTAAGAGATGAGCTTAACACGATGAATTAATAATTTCATCAATATTTTAATACATTTTAGTGTGTTGGTGCGTTTGATAAATTAGATTAATAATGTATAACAATTTACTTACCCCTTTCACCAACAAAGATGTCATCAATATCCACAAGTATCCATCTGTCGAGGCTCAAGCTCAGCTGGCCGTGGCTGAGATAACTCAGGGCGTCGAGGAACAGTATTCGATGCAACCAAAACTGGAGTCCGGAACCGAACAGAACTCTTTGGACGCCGTCCAAGCGCCCGTGGTCTTGTACTACAGTCGCTAATGGCATTCGGTCCTCTATACGGAAATAGAAATATGACAACGTTATTAAACTCATCGAATTTAATTTTCTTTGATAACAATATAAGAATACAACTTTATCGAAACATATCGTGTTATTAAAAAGGGAAAACAAACAACTCGCCCGGAGGCTACAGTACAGAAAATGATACTTCAATATAATATTTGTAGAAAACATTTTCTACAAAAGCCGCAAAATTGTTCTCCCTCGCAGCTCTAAAAAACAGAGTCGCTTTAAAACGTTTCTGTTAGCGAAGCTTGTTTGCGGTTCACGGAACTGACCCAAAATACACACCCACGTTACGAAACAAGGCTAATTCCAAGAAACTGTTGAGGTCTGGAATAATAGCCAAGTTCTTGCTAATAGGCTTAAAGTGGAATACGAGTCCACGGACGCTCGTTTTGTTATTAATTAAAATTATCTATCGAACGCTTCGTTGGATAATGTTATTATAATGACCTACTTGTTTACATTTAAGTTTTGGGTTTTAACTAAATTTGTTTGTATGTTTATAATTTCACGTGTATGAAATTTTCTGTGACCTTATAAATTAAAAGATAACCTTTTTAGATTATAAAAATAACTTTTCGGCACTTTTTCTGCAAGTTTATTGAAAAGGTGTGGATTCGTTTCTTATATTCCTAAATGACTGATAATATTTTTACTCAACCGCAAAATATATTTTCATTTAGTAGCTTTCACAAGTATAAAAATGTGTCAGCATTCACGCAATAAAATCTGTGTACATTTCTTACCAGCATCAACATATATACAAATAAAAGAACACGCGTGAAAGCGAGTAAATATACCGGGAGAGAAATGGGAACCTGTCAATTTGCGCATTTTTATAGACTAGGCCCCGAGCTCCCCTCGAGATAAGAATTGTTTTTATTGGTCTGGCTATCAATTTAAATAAGTAATTGACTTTCCCACACCGGGGCAAAGGCCTCGTCGAGGATATTTTACTCAATAAACTGTAATTGTCTTAATCGTCAAGGACGGTGCTCATAAACTTCGCTTTAATACTTTATATGAATCATACTAGGGGTTAGTTATAATCTAGTATTTATTTTACCTTGTAAAGGCTTTAGGAATTTATGCGTTAAGTTATTAGGTATAATTTTGATTGACATTACCACAAGCATTATGAGTATAAGCGGTCACTTGGCCTTTATTGAATTAACAGTGAGGCGTAGCGTAGCAAATTCATTTGACCCCTTAACAAAAGTTATGAAGCCTATATAATATAAGATGAAGACTAACCAATGAAATGCTTAATTTTAAATTGTGCTTTGACTATATTTTAAATTAGAACAATTTTAATTATAATCACTATATATAATACTCGAAAAATACCGCAACGACATCCCCGCAACGCAATTCCCCTGAGTGGGAATTGATCCCACATCCGTTGCGTTTGTCACTATTTAGCCACACACTCGTATCTCTGTGCCGAGACGACCTCAATTCAAACTAATTCACAGTAAGCAGATAAGTAGGTATACAAAATGCGCTAAAGATCACGTAATCTAATGTTAAACAATTGACCTAGACACACTTCACGGCGTGAATCCGGCCGGCGCGGCGCAAACAGGCGATCCCTGCTAATGAGTAAGTTGAATGGCTTCATCCAGTATGTGTGTTAAGTATGCAATAAATTTAACAAGATTTATTATTATATACCTCGTTGTATGAATTTAAAAAAATCTATATAGCAAGCAGTCGTGTCTGACTGCCATATTCAAATATGCTATTTACCCTCCATTTGACTTTGAGTTCATATATTTATTCAGTGCAACCTAATTAAGCATATAACATTTCATAACATTATTTTATAGTTTGAAATTTACATAGACGCGCTATACGTAGCAAAGTTGTAGGGACTTTGGCTTCCATAGCATTTACAGTACATTAGTGTTTCTTCTTCACTTTAAAACACGCATATAGATTCATTAAAAACGACAGCCAAATTCAAATAAAAAATATATTCAGGAATTGAAATATTTAATATTTTCATTTCTTGAGAAGAAAATGGAGAACTGAGTGTCTTAACATTACGTTCCCTCTGCCTACCCTACAAAAATCAATAATAAACAGATCCTATCGTTTCCTTTTCAATACATATTGATATAATAGACGGCCAATGTCCCTATAGGTTTCATGGGTCATTAGCGCAGAGCGTGTCCGAGTGGCGCCAAGTATTTGTATTCACGGCGTGCTTGCGGCAATCGTGCCGGAATTCCAGTGATGTCATCTAATTCGATATTTTATGAATAGTGTTGCGTCGCACGTAACCCCTTCCGTGCCACACATTTTTATTTTCGGGGTACCTACGTATAATAACGTATTTCACGCATGTTTGCCAGAGGAAAGAAAACGTTCGTGTTACGTGAGCTGGCGGAGAATTCACCTTTTTATCGTTCGAATGTTCGGAGATATATCTACATTGGATATTACAATATTTACGTATTTCATTGATGACACGCGTAAGACGAAGTAACAATGTAATTTATGACTCCAATAAATATTGTCTTTATATTCGTTGTTGATTATTTTTTTATTAGCTTCACGCAGTGTCCGGGTATACATAGCAGGATAGGCAGAGGGGACCTGGGAATTTAGTGTTAAGACATGTCATTCCCATTAAGACACTTCCGTTCCATTTTCCGCCGAATTCCGGAGTCGTTGAGTTCTGCCACTCAACGAGTTTTGCCCCGTTACCAGAGGGAGGAAATGAAAATATTTAACACTTCTTTTCCTCGAGGAGGAATCGAACCCACAAACTGTCAAGTTTATAGTCGCACGCTTGTGTCCCTTGCTCCACGACCGACCTTAATTTAATTTTACATGCTATGGATAATATGGATAATATTATATTATGTTACGAATACATACCGTTTGATCCATAGTCATTTTGTCTCAATGCCCAGGCCACAGATTCGTAAGTGGAGGAATTTGCACGAAACACAGTCCAATGATCGCCCGGCAAGGAACCCCAAGCGGTCTCGCCCGCACGAGCTAATCTCAACACTGGCGACGCCGGGTTTAGAGCAGCATCCTAAATAAAATATGCAAAGTAAGCGACGACATGACATTTCATGAGATGGTTAAATATAAAGGGTATGTAAATATGCAAAGTGATAATAATAATTTGTGATAATTAAAGAATAATAATAATTGATTAGCTTAAAATCTTAATACATAAAATTTATCTTACAATAATAATAATAATAATAATAATATAATTTATTCATAAACAAAATTACAAAAAAACAATTTATAACGATAATAACCGCATTAGTTGTAAACTGTGTGGCAGTTATTAACGCCCGCCTCACAAGCATCCATTCATAAATTAGTATGATCAATTACAAAAAAAAAAGAAAAAACTTTAAAATATAACAAATGATAAAAACTAATAATTAAAAAAGCATGCAATAATAGTATTAAAAATTAATTAATTAAAAGAAAAATAAAATAAAAAGGTATACAATAAACAAAACATTATTAGAGTGCATGTGCATGATGTTTATATGTGGTGTGTGAGTTTGCGTGTGTTGATGTGTGTATGCGTGTGTGGACGTGTGTGCGTGTGTGGATGTGTGTGTGCGTACGTATGATGGCTTCATCGGTATCAAGCTATACGATCAATAGGTTCTCTGTCTGATCATAATCTAAGTTTAATAGCCAGTCAGTCAATTTAGTTTTACATTGATACAACGTTAGGGGATATATTTTTAATTCT
>HE670006.1:16821-51527 GCA_000313835.2 Heliconius melpomene melpomene
CTTTTCTAGTGGGAGTAAGATTGATTTAGGAGCACCACCCCATGCCGGTATGCAGTAAGTAAGAATCGATTGGACAAGTGCGAAATAAACCATCTTAGCAATTTCTATACTAGCTCCAGATCTTAATTGTTTGAAAATGTATATTATTTTTCGTTATACGGGCACTTAAAGCTAGTATATGATTCCTCCAGGTGAGATTCTCATCTATAATAACACCAAGGTATTTTATAGTGGAAGATCTATTAATATTACTACAATGGCAAATTGGACTTAATTCGGGGTGGCATCTATGAGCAATTATAGAAAAAGAAATGGGTGGCAACGAGCGTTTCGGGCCTAGAGTTATAAATTGGGTTTTATCCACATTTAATGTTAGCCTGTGACAGGACAACCAGCTTATTACGATGGCTAAAGCTTTCTACACCATGCTCGCGTGTCTCGGCCCAACTGTTACCGTACACAAGCAAAGCGGTATCATCTGCATAAGAAATAATTTTGGTATTTGGAACAGAAAGGTTGCAAAGTTGATTAGCGTAGATTAAAAATAGAGTTGGTCCCAATACGCTACCCTGAGGTACTCCAAAAGAGACGTTTGCTTCATTGCTAATATTATTATTAATGTTTACTGCTTGTGTTCTGTCAGATAAATAACTTTTAAAGAGATCCAAGACAATTCCCCTAATACCAATATTTTCCAATTTGCTGTAAAGGATCGGTAGTGAGACCGTGTCAAAGGCCTTAGAAATGTCCAGAAATATGGCAAGAGTCTTTTTTCTATTATTGATATTTTGGGCAACCTCATCAACTAAATTCGAGAGCGCATCCTCGGTTGAGCTACCACTTCTAAAACCATATTGGTTAGGAGAAAGCAAGTTATATCTACCTAAGTAGGAGACAAGTCTATTATTAATAAGCTTTTCCAAGATCTTAGATAGGGCACTTAGAACAGATATGGGTCTGTAGTTACTGAAGCTGGCCTTACATCCGTTTTTATAAATTGGGTGAACGACAGCCTTTTTAAAGATTTTGGGAAATACCCCCTGGGATAAGCAGAGGTTACAAATCCAAGAAATAGGTGGGGTAAGTACATTTACCGAAGCTTTAAGGACAGAGGACGATATACCGTCCCACCCTACCGCGCAATGGCTTTTAAGATTAAGAATTATGGATCTAATTTCTGAATTATCAGTTTCATTAATAACCATTGAATTAGGTATTCCCTGGGCGGCAGTGTACGGTAGGTACATCTGAGGAGCACTATTGAAATGATCGGCAGAAGCAAGTTTTTTCCCTATATTAGCAAAGTAATCGTTTACATTATTGACTGCTGAGATTGGATCGTTACCTAAATTGCAAGAGATTGCTTGAGACCTTAGTATTCTCTTTAGTGTTATTTATAATTGTTTTAACAACGGTCCATGTCCGAAACGGAAACGGTACAAGAAACGGTTAAACATTTTTATCGCTTATCTGTTTTGTTTTATTTACTTTAACAGAGAAAACTAAGGAATAATATCAACAATTTACTTTCTACACAGTCAGTTTACAGTCCATTCAAAAATTATTTCCTACTAGGCCTCCTCCTCTTGCAGAAGTCAGTTAAAATTATTAAAACCGTTATGACGAAGATAATTTCTTTAAGATGAAGAGTAACCGCGTAGGCGGCGATATAGTATGTAATAAATCAATTTACCTTAAGCCTTAAATTGGTATGCATGAAGAGTGGAAATCCTTTCAGCTGAGCACCAACGAGGCTCTCCTCCCCTGGTGTGGCGAACCCAACGACCCCTACTGAATATTCTCGACAATATTTGTCGAGAAGTTCTCGATTCCATTTGTCCATATTTGCATACTTCGACAGCGACTCGAACACAATCACCCCGTATCGCCCCTTGTCCAAAGTGGTTAACACTGGCAGACTTTTGCCAGCTACTTCCACTTTGTACCTGTTCATTATTAAAGACATTAATTATTTTATTATATGTTTTGGCTAGTTAGCATTCAATTATATTTTGTGCTACCAAGTTAATATATTAAGGTAATTATAGCATAAAGAAGCGGAGCTCCGCCACTCAACAAGCAATGCCACATTCGGCGGAGAGAGAACGGAGTGTTTTAACACTAGGTTCGCTCTGCTGTTTTACAAATTTATATTAATTGTACAAGAAATCATAATCAATTTTAATATAAGAGCATATGTGTTACGTATATTTTGCGTATCCACACAGTTGTCGTGTCGCAGTCGTGTCACTGAATTGAATATTTTTTATAATTGCCAATTAAATTGGAACATAGAAATACGATCTGACTAGATGCAATGTTTTCCAATTACTGTGAGGATGTTTTATAATTGTAATATTTTCTCTTTTGTCGGTAAAAATAAACATGACAACCGAAGTGTTGGATCCATTTAGTTTAATTTTAATTGGTTCAACGACGAAAATAATAGTGGAAATGTCAAAAGTTTATAGTATATAAATATAAGAAAAATACGAACTCGTTGGTAAAATTCAGGATAACGAAGGAAAATATCGAAACGTTCATTTGCCCGAGTTAAAGCGGGTTTCAATTTGGCAGACCAAATGCTCACATACTAAGGTAAAACGGTAAGTTGCAAATAGCACTTACGTACCTCGCTGAAATATCTGTAATTCATATACTCTAACCTAAGTATATAATATAAGCTGCACTCGTTCAAACTTTGCGAGTTGGCAACGTAGTAGATCATTGATATTTGCTATTGAAAACTGTATGAGCTCGAAAACCGTATCAAAATTTGGTATAAGGATTGTACACATAAATTAGCTTCTGATAGTCTGTATCTAATTTATTTAATTAGTGTGTCCTCCTATTAGGGAAGACAGTGTTCAATTTAAATTAAAGCACGCGAAACGGCCCAATTTAACCGTGAACCGAAAGCTACGAGGGCCTAATTCGTGATAAGGGAACGAGAGTTGAATAACGGGGGCGTTGCGATAGAGGCACACGGTCCCCGAGATAATAGAGGCAATCGGTGAAGGGTCGCGTCGCACTCGTCTAAAGTGCAAAGTGTACCTATATAATATGTGATAAAGTCAGAAATTAAGAGCTTTTTAGTTTTTCATTAAGTATAGATAAATTTTAATAGAATATTATAATTTCAATACATTACAATAATTTCTTGCCTACAATTGATTTCAAATGTGGTTATAAATACAATGGAGAAAAGAGGAAAGCAATAAAACTGTTTCATACTAAACAAGTGGGCAAGGAGTGTTATAAACAAGAAGTTGCGAGAGCACGAGACGTCACGATAAGGGGCGCTCGCGGTGGAGACTGGCTCTAATGGCGGTAGCAAAGTGCTACGAGTTAGTAAACTAACGGCCGCTGGTTGCCGCAACTGCCTGCCTCTATACAACTTAAGGACCGGTCCACAAGTTACTGGCTTTGTTATTAGGCGCTTGCCTACAATCTCTAAGAGACAAGTGTCTCGATCTGGATCAAACTAAGCCCCAAAAAAAAACTCTAACAAGATATCCAAAATTGATTATTTTCGAATATTATCAATGGTAGATGACGTAACAAATATGTATGTATATTTGGAAATTGTTACGAGTAAGGATTTGAAACAACGACAAAAGATTAAATTGAAGTGCGCTCAGAAGGTACCCACTCAAACCTGAAGCGATCGTAAAATCAGTAAACGGCTATTATGTAAATGTGAGCCATAAAATTTTCCATTTCCAGATCACTTGAACAAATCAAGCATTATTGCTCCTTATCTTTTATAGGTTAAGTTTTGAAAGAATTAGGAATGCGTAAATTTATCCTGATGTAATTATGTAATTTCGACAGCAATGAGGTTTAATGGGGAAAGAGGCAAAGGAAAAGCGAGGCGCGATACCATTTCGACTGGAACTAACTGTGACCGCAACGACTTCCGCTAGACGAAGCGGCAACGGCAAAGTGAAGCTGCCGCCTTATAACTTCACGTTACTGAACACACCTACTTGTTGGGAGCACGGTATTAATTAGTTTGCATCACATGAGCAGAATAAGATGTCTTAATTATTAATAATAATTATTAATTTTGAGTTGTATCACCTGTTGTGTAATACTATACAGCGTGCGTGCTACATGTAGGAGATTAATTAGAGTAATTTTAATTAACGTTAAGACAAACAATATAAATTATTACTGAACTACTGAACAAACAAGCGTAGACAAATGCTAATCTATAGATGAAGATCTAAATCATATTTGATATTTAGTTGTACAAATTGTACTTTTTTTAATCACGCTGTATCCCGCATATAGCAGGTTAACTTATATACATCTAGTTAACATCATAATTTTAGACAAGTAATAACGTCATATTGCTTAATATTTGTCATATTACGTTACGGTAATCACATCATATTTCTAAATATTTTATAATTTGTAAGTAAAATTTAATTATTAACGCAATTTAGCATACCTACACACGCTTAGGGGACAGTCTGACCCTCCTGATGTTAATTCGCAAAATGACATCCAGTAACTGTATTCGCTTCCGTTGGCTTCCCGTTTTATTAATCTTTTAGAGGCCAAAAGCAAATATGACTTGGAAATTGTCAATTTACTACAGCACTATTTCAATTTACGGGCAATCTACGGGGAACAAAGTGACTCCTCCTCAGTGCGGCGACTCAGATATGATTTTGTGTTTAAAAATATTTCACAAGAAGGTATAAAACGTCAAGAAATTCTTTATTTCTTTTCAGTTTCCCGCAAATAGCAAGTTAGGCGGAGTGAGCCTAGGGTTAAGACACTCTGCGGAACTCAACGCCGTATATAATTTAAAAAATATTAAATATTTCGTTTCTTAATATTTAATATTTTAATTTTTTCACGTTTGCAATCACACACTTGTTCATTTGCGCCAGGATTGGCCTAATACAGTCCTAATAGTTGAACAACAATAATTCGCTCCTGGGCTAGTTACTTTTTTAACATAACAATAACGTCAACTATATTACCTATTCTTATTTTAATAATTTGACATAAAATATAAAATAAAATCAATTTCAGTTCAATAGAAAAATATAACTTAAAAGTTTAAACCAAATTACAAAAAAAATAGCACAAGAAAAGCTATTCGTGGCCCGTCAAACATGTCATAAGCGAGCGCAACACCGACATCAGTTAAGTCGGTTTCAAGTAGAACCGATTTTTATATAGCGAGAGAGTGACAGGCACAGGAGGGGAGAGGCAGCCGGAGGACAAACACGATAGATAGGTTTGTGCCCCGCCTTTCGGGCCGACTCCTTCAACTAGTCTGCAAACACCGTACACTAATAGCTAGTCATCAACAAAGCAGCACGAGTAAATATTGCGACAGGTTTTAATACACTTTACTAAATTACTTTTGCGGGAGTAATGTAACGATTTAATTTTGATTGTATATAAATGTCGTGAGAGTGTAGAACCTACATATATATTTTTTTTATTAATGTACTTAGTGGGATGCTAACAATTTCTTTCTTTCGTACAGCTTTCATTTGGAATATTCATGGAAAAATTTGTTCAGAATATATTAATGTAACTAAGCAAAATTATGTTTTAAAACAACAACAATTAAATGCTAACATTTATACATAAATAAAGTTCAAGTAAAATTAATTAAACAAATTTTAGTACAATAGAAAAAAAGAGTATTCAAATACTCTACAATATAAACTATATTAAAAAACAATAAATATCTAAATATTAGTCTAATATTAGTTCATATTTCTATTAAAAAGTATTTCGAAATGCGCCAGACATCTGCTGTTTCAAATTGTAAGATAAACAGGACGATAAGATAATATAGAAATAGGTAAGTAAAGTATAAATCTCTTTTATGTGAATCATGATATTGCACATTGCTAACGACTGCGATGTAGAACCAACCATAGCTTGAGGGAAATTATAGATTAAACATTGAGATTTGAATAATACGAGGGTTATTATTGCTAGATTGTCTATGTATTTAATAGATACTTGTAAGATATTCGCTCAATTATCTGAATAAAAATATATATCCTAATATTTCCTTTAGATAATAATATAAGAAATTATATAGAAAAAAATATTTTCTAGGAAATTATTCTTGTAAAGTAGTCTTGTTAATTATTTATTTGTATTATAGTTATTTATATAGGAATATTTAATACATCTATTGTTTCTTACATTAAGACCGTGGCCCAATGCCAATGCATAGGTATATGGAAAGTATCGATGTCGAGGTGATGAAGTGTCGTACTACAATATCGATTACGATATCCGAAATAAACGGAAGAAAAAAAATTATAAATATCGGGAGCTCTTTACTCATTTACCGTATTAAAGTAACTAGATAGTGATTTTAACCAAAATTAAAAGTTATAAGTATTATCTTACCGTATACGATTCGCCACGAGCAACTCGGCGATGTCGCGTCCCAAGCGGGAGTAGAGAGATTCCGCTATCACCAGCACCTTGGCGTCGATGCGTAACCGCGCGTCCGAGCGGTGGTCGCGCGCTGTTTGCTGCTGGGACGCAAGCAACGAGCATTGCGACAGCGGCCGCGGCACCCGGTCGCGCCACACTAAGCTGCAAGCCAAGATTCTGTTAAATATATTGAAGAACCAGTACTTTATTAATGATGAAGTGAAAATAATAATAGATGATATGAGTAGGATACGGAGATGGTAGAAGGGCTATATAAGTGAACAAAATATGATAATTGTCACTGTCAGCTTCATCAGCAAAACTTAATTAAATTTTCGCTTTGGAACAAATTATCTTCCCCATTATAAACAGTATAATATCATTATTTACAATATAAATTCAGGTAATTAAAACTTTCCTAAAATTGATCACTTCGCAATCTCCCAGTAAAATTTTGATGAAAATCAATCAAAAGCTGCCAAAGTTATGGCTGCGTTTAAAGCTGGAGCCACATCAAAGAGCCATTACGGTCTATCTCAAAAGCGTGAGAATAAATAAAAGGCGGAATTTGTGGGAAATATTTATACGTAGGCACGGAACCGTGCCGTGGCTGAGTTGCCTCTTCGCTTTAATGAAAGCCCTGCCCCGTCCGACCGGGTGAAACTTTAACGACGACCTGAAAAGAATAACTGAGGCAAAGGCACTGCTTATTTGCTATCCAATGAAGGCTACTACGGCTAGCGAAGCAATTCATTATTTACTTTAGACGACATTAATTAAATTGTCATTATTGCATTTTCCTGAAATGATATCACAATTAACTTACAAACGGGCGTATGTATAATATACACTTAAATTAGCAGTTATATCTACAATTTATATAAAATCTTCAATATGAGATAATCGAACTTAATAGTGTTTGGGAAACAGCTTCCATTAATTAGGCGGAACAGAAGTTTCGCTATAAATTCCCAAAGTCGGGAAAACTTGCCGCCCGTGCCGCCCTTGCCGCTCATCGCAGCGGTGTAAATTTAAGCTGATAAAATAAAATATGATCGTCCTGGCGACACGACATCCGCCCTAATTACATAAAATCACGTTATAAATTACTCTGAAATATTCGCCTCCTCGTTCTAATTTAGAAGTGAAAAGCTGCCAAACAAAGGGCGACAAGGACGCCCGGCACAAAGTTAAACGCTTTTAATTCTTTTGCGAGGCAATTTCCTGCGTTAACAGCTAATTTTATGCGCAATAAATCTTTTCCAATATTTGAAACAAATGGTCATAATATCTAAATATGACGTAAAATTTATCCCGAAACAGTAGAAGAAAAAAGCCCATATTATATATACCTCGGTAGGTGCTGCTAACCGTTATATAAAGGTACAATAACTGCTGACCCATGTCTCACGACTGAAAGCAAATATTATATTTAAATATATAATAGGATTGAAAAGCTTTGCCGGCTGTCACGCAATTCAACAATAGACCGAAGGTAAGTCCACAACTGTCAAAGCGCTACTATGCTGCAACGTTGTGGAAAATTAAAGGATGTTATTAAATTTAGACGACCGATGG
This sequence comes from Heliconius melpomene melpomene, assembly GCA_000313835.2. NCBI lineage: Eukaryota > Metazoa > Arthropoda > Insecta > Lepidoptera > Nymphalidae > Heliconius > Heliconius melpomene. Next base: position 24,829 of record HE670006.1, read on the forward strand.
TAGCAAGTACAGAAATAACAATTGACAATGTTATCATCAAGTTAATATTAAATTACAATTTAAGTACTGTTATGAGAATTAAATATATTATATGAAAACTATTCAACCACATAGTCGAAAGCTAGAAATATCAAAAGATTTATTTTACACTACCGGTATTTCAAAGTTTACTTTTTATTTCTTTGTATGAGAGAACTAATTGACACGTACAATATATGTTGTCATAGCAACATGTATGTCAGTTTATACAATAGTGTATTATAACATGAAATGTGTTGGTTGTGTGAGTTAAATTTTTATTTTAAATATTTTGCGCATTATTTTTGAAAATTGTGCTCCTTCTATAAGTACTATAACTATGCTACAATTTCATACTCCTCTATCCTCACAATTTTTCATAAAAATGGTGCACACAAAGTTGTCGCTTAACGGATTAATATATAGATAATTTATATAAAAGTGTATATTATATAGATACAATGTCTCTAAGCGATAGAAAATACAAAACCGAGTTATTTTCCAATATAATAGCGCCTACCTATTAGATTTCATTAATATGATTCGACCAATGTAAATTAATTAAGTGCGCCAATAAACTAAACGTGGGTATATTAGTTGCGGTTAGCCTGCATTGTTATCTAACGAAACATAACATTTGTATGAAATGGACAAGATTACTAGAACGTTAATTTACTCTACTTTAAAACATAGAATACACGAAATGCTGCAAACGCGGTCACATCTAATATTATATTTTAACACAATAGAAACAATAGCCCACTAATCCCAATACACAGTGAGGTGACCGAGCGCAATAATTTCATAATAATAATTTTCCCAACATCGACGTGTTTGCCACCGATAGTTAACAAGTAAATTGGATTTTGTGCGAATGACGCATATTTCAGCTAGAGTAATTAATTATGCCGAAGCGTGTTTTACGACATTTTAATTTAAAATTAATAACAATCGAACGGCTTAAATTAAAAACGACACGTGTGACGGAAAAACCTTACACAGGCAATATCAATAACTGCCGAAAATTCAATTTGTGCTAGCAGGAGTTCCAGCTTTGTCAGGCTTTAGCTTGCATCTACATAATGCTCATTGTTCAGAGGAATTAGATTGCAATAAAGCATAGTACAGAGAGAGTGGATAATTAATGTATCGCTGACGTTAGAACGTGCTAATGCGCATAGACTACAATGAATGATGATCACCATAGTTGTATATTGTTGTTTCAGATTATATACGAAAAAGCTTTTTTTATTATATACATGTAGAACAGTTCTAAAATGTTTAAATAATAAAATTATTAGTAGATTTATACTAAATATGTTACTAATCAAAAAATAAACTAACCTCGTAAGCGGCATGGTCACATAATACGTATAGAACACTATGGTAAGGACGGTCAGCAGCATAATGCCGGCCACGCACTTCCTCACGTTTACATGACTGGCTAACCAAAGGCAGCAACGAGGAGTCGCCGTTTTATGCATATGATTATAGTCTCCGCTCTCAAGCAGCGATCGCAAGCTTCTACTTTCTCCAGCCATCTCTTACAATTACACACCACTATATATACACAGCACAACACTTAGGCCTTTAAAAAAGTACACTTTACAATCTCTATCTGGGAACTCTAATGGCCGCGTTTGTCCTTGGTGGTGATTTTTGTCGCCACTTTCCGTGTTTCCACATTTCATAGTAATGCGGCGAAATGCAAACGCGTGGGTGCGCTGGAAAGCTGTATGTGACGGCCATCTCGTGCCGACAAACGTATCCGTTGCCTGTTTAAAATGGCCGCCAACGCATTTTGGCGGGTTGTTCTCATCACGGCGACGGGGAGCGATCCTGGCGTTAGAGCTCACGGCATCCGTGTTAAGCACCAACGGACCGTCTTAGCCGATGTCATCAGTTTTAACTGTAACAAAAAAAAAATACCAATAAGATTAAAAATGAAGCAAAATCGATGCATAAATGCTTTTTATTGCGTTGATATAGAAACTTCATATTTTCTGTGCACCAAGGACTACAGACGTCGATATGTGATATCAATTTCAGCTTGAAAATTTTACGCAATCTTGGGAAAAATGGTCTTAATAGACGGACAGGCTGATGGACAGATATACAGATAGACGGACAACAAAATGATAATATAAGGATTCTGATATTTTTTCTTTTGGGGTAAGAAACCCAACAAAACGTAATATTGTACAGTATTGATTGAAGTTTCATAAACAGTTGACTGCAAAATAGATAAAATAAAAAAAATTCTACTTCACAAACTATTAAATGACAATATAATTTGATAAGGTTCAGAAAGAGAAAGCTTAGTAGTTGGTGTATATTTTAGGCACAATGAAAATTCGTATTTCCATGTTAAAAGAAACTAAACAATTGATAATCGTTTTTGAGGGATCGTGGCACGTACCGTTACAATGATATTCATAATATAATAGGAATCCCCTGAGATTTCCGAACTCATCGAATCGTGAATACAGACCGGTCGGTGGTTCCTATAAATCCAACCTTCACGTTACTTGAATGATAGCATACATTGAAGCTCGTCTTTACGCTGAAACAAACTTGTTCACCCGTGAAATTGAACAAGCAGGGCTTCAAATTTCTGTATATTATAAAAAGGTTAATAAAGGTTATAAAAGAAGATTTAAACGATATTATCACTATTTAAATTGTAAAACTTGCCTTTGTTAAAACAAATTGATTAAAATGTCGTACAAAAACAACAATAGTTGGAAACAGAGATATTTAAATTTTAACACTAAGTAGATATTTAAAATAAAATAACGTAGGTATACTTTTATAAACATCAGATTCCTAGAAAATAAACTTTACTTTAATAACAAAATTATTAAATTAAAATTCGTTTACTTGTATATGTACGAATAGACCAATTTGGGCATTTGATTCAGTCCCTAAAACGGGAGAATTTGAGTGCTCAATTCGTAGCAGTGGTTACGAAGTAAAACGCGTTTTGAATCTATGATTATACAACCGTTTGAATAATATCTATTAGACGACCCATTTTTATCTTAGAAATGTCTGGAAAATTCTATTTTCTTCTATACCCAACACATTTAAATTTAAAACTAGATACTATTTGTGAATAAAATATGTATTCGCATGTTTATAATTGAGCACAAAATATGAAAAGATAGCGTTAAGATTACTTCTAAGAATAATTGCTCGAAGATTGTAGAAGAGCAATTAAAGTTCTTAATTAAAGTGGAAAAAACGGGACTTCTGCTGGTGTCGCTTATAGAGGAGGCGTGGCGATAAGAGTTTGAAAAAGGACGGTTAAGGAAGTCGAGGAAAAATTCTTTAGTACAATAGATACGTCGCATCTGCCAAAGACACTGGTTACGTAACAAAAAGAAAATTTACAAAAGAAAATAAAAAGGGAACTATTTGTTAGCTTCTCTATTATTTCAAATGATTTAAAAAATCAAATATATTTTACTTATTGATCAAGGATGCGCTATTATGGCATAGTGGATATTTGACTAGACTTAATATATTTTCATTTCTCCGATCTAAAAAGACTACATGCGGCGTTAGGTTCACCATTCGACAAGTAATATCTATAAAACCGGCCAAATGTGACGATCAGTGATAAATACTAATGAATGATGAAAAAAATAATTATTTAATAATTATTTTCTATTTTAGATGTCGTGGTGTGTTTATTACAAAATCTCATGTACCTTCAAAGTAACTTTCATATTGAAAGACAATGCTATCACGTGTGGGTCGTCTCAACTTATTATAACTTTGGCCGTTCACAACACCTCGTCTCCGTTGAAAGCTTCAGAAATCCACAAAATAAGGTAAGCGTTAACACGAAACTTTCTCAATGCAAGGATCTACAAAATATCTATTACTACATATATGAATCATAATAAGACGTATTGTGAAGTTTATTTTGTAATATTATTTATTTTATTACAGGAGCGTTTTATTATTTTTATACGATTTATAATTAATCAAATACATTTATAATTAAACATATTGTGATTAAAATATGGACTTCAATATTATCGACAAATACAATTGTTCCATATCATGCACATTTCGGTTTCTTTTAAAATTGAAAGGTGACTGATCATCCCCTTATCTCGTGTACGGTCAGCAAAGTTAAACAAGTAAAGGGCAGTCCGTTCTCCATTTAATTGCATATTTGGCCAAATCTGCGTAGATTCAAATCTCATAACCAAGCTATGCAGTCAGATATCTTCGAACTATACCGCTACGATTAATTCTTCAAAAAAAAAATACATTTCTAATACATGTATATTTAAGTCAAAGTTTGGTCGAACTAACATTAGCAACGTCAAGTTAACACGATTATTCAAAATTTATGCAAGGCATTATACAAGGACAACGGCCTTGCATAACGCCTTTAGTGTCCGAGAGCCGCCCCGCTGTCTCCTTTATGAAATCTCTTGATATGATATATGAGGTTACACTGTCAAGTTATTGCTTCCAAACGAAGAGCAAACTCAATCTAAATTTGATTTCTACATTATACTGTTTTAATAATTGTTCCTGTTAACTTTTAAATGGATATTGCAATTATTTTATTGCTTATGAAAAAATGTCGATTTAAAAACCACCTTTAGAAGTGGTATTCCGAAATAATAAGAACAAAAATGAGGTGTCACTCAGAACTGCGCCAGAAATATAATATAGTCCATTCTTTGGACTATACATTTATTTACTTCGTATATGATGTATATCTAGTAAAGAGAGAGAGAGAGAGGGCCCCGCGATAATCCCCGCAACCATTAGGCGCGACCAACCTTGCAAATCGTCCGCATATTTGGGGCCAAGATTAATTGTTCTTGAATATCATCTATCACGGTGAGCTCTCTCGTGACGGTTCCAGTTGTGCGTACGACATTTTATTTGAACGCTATCCCCGAATTACATCAACAATGTCCGGTTAAAAATACACAATATAGCTAAATATGAACATTTATGTTTATATAGTTATATCATACAAAAAATTTTACCATTTTTTTACGGTCGAATTTACGATAAAATAAATATATAAATATTACTATACATACCGAAACTACGCAGTCATATTGTTTCAAATTTTAAGAATATTTATTATATTATTATAATTACTGTGGTCTTGTGTTAAAAAAGAAATTTTCGCCTAATCATTTAATTTCGCTGATAAATCAACGTTTTAAGTCCAAAATTCTAAATTCGTTAGGCGAAATTAGGTCGATTACCGACTCCCCAAAAGATAAATCCTTAGTTAAAAACATCCCCCGGCGAGTTTATTGCGCAGCGGACAGGAACAAATGGAGTCAATCTTTTTTTGCTCCAAATGGAAAAACCGAAACTGCTACATTTTCAACGTGTAAAGTTCGATATCAATCAAGTCGACCTTTTTTCAATAAACCCACCACAGAGTTCCCCAAAGCAATTTTTCGAGTAATTTGACTCTTAGATACGCGGCGTTTATTGGCTTTCACTGGCGTCAGGTTTGTTTCCGACTATCGTAAACAATTTATGTGAACAATTCTACAATAAGTGGAGGGAAAATCTGGCTTGTTTGGAACTAGCCTTATTACAATAACTAAGAATGTTATCTATCTATATATATAAAATCGAAAGGTCACTCACTCATCACGAAATCTCAGAAACTACATGTGCTATGAATCACAAATTTTGCATAGGAGTTGTTTATAGGACGTAGGTGCTCGCTAAGACGGGAATTTGCAATATTTGACTTCTAAGGGGTTGTTTTTGGGGTTGAAAGTTTGTATGAAACTTCGTTACTACAAATGCTAGGAGCCTCATATTTTGCATGAACGTCACTTATAGGACGTAGGTACTCATGGAGACAGAAATTAATAATAACGTAGTTCACGCAGGCGAAGCCGCGGGTGGGCCGCTAGTTATAATATACCATTGTCGACGTCATAAAACTAGTTCGGAATAAGTGTTTTGAAACCGTATTGCATCTGTCGTACTTGCCATTAGCGGCGGAGATTGTACGCCAGCAAAAGGAGAGTTGATTAAAGAGCTCCAGCTTATAGTGCGCGTTGCCACAATGAATATTCAGTATTTCAGTGCATAAGCATAATGCGGCCACAATCTTAATGCCGCTGTCGCAACCGCCACGCTGCCCATTTCTCATCTTAAATGCCAAGAGCAACTCGTTTGACTTCCTAACTACGCCTTTTTTGTCAATTTCCTTTGAATGGTCTGTACAGGCAAGCTGTTTATTTATAACGACTACGTTTCGTTTTAAAACGTTCCAAATATACTAAATGTATACAGCACTTAATCTTAATGTAGGTTTACGGATAGTAAATCTGGGATGCCTTTCACCTTCTAAAATGCAAATGTCTAATGCCTATAAATGTAGAGTACCTACAGTATATTTGATATTTACTTTAAATTGAATTCTTTCATTACCATTGTACTGTTTGTAGATAGTTTTTATTATATTGAAAACAATTTAAAGTTATGTAGGTATCCAAAACTCATGTATTTACAATCCAAATATTTAAATGAATAACTAAAAAAATATTTAAACATATAAAAATTTATTTCGACTATATGTTTTTGTATTTTTCGACTATATGTTTTATTAAAGCCAATACTATGCACATTTTAAATTTGACTGAACCGTAAATATTTTGCTACGAGAGAAACCATTAGACATCATCTTAACCTCGTACAGGGAGTTTCGCATTCATCATACACTAAGCGAAAGGCAAACGGGCACGGAGTGTAAGCATACTATTCCACGTATGAGCTACCGTTTCAAGTGTTATGTCAAGAAAAAGCGCTAAAGGTGTCGCTTCCGCTCAAAACTTATCTATACAAAACAAACTAACTTTGAATATATATTCAAAATTAGTTTGTAATATATTCAAAATTAGTTTGTTTTGTATAAATATGTTTATTGCTTATAGAAATGTATGTAATATTAACATAATAATTGTAATTATAATCCCAAAAATGTTATTTGAAATCAATAATTGATGTCAAAATATTATATTTTAAAAATAATAATTTGAAAATATGGAAATGTGTGTGCGACGAAACACATCAAAAAGTTTTTATGAACCTTTTCAATTTTATATATGAGCATAATTCAAGCGATGTTTTTCTCTTATTCGCTCATTATATTGTCTTGAATATGGCTATAGTTGTTTACAAACAACCCCTCAATGGACCGAGGATTTATTTTGTCTCGCCCCCTGCAGAGATTTATGTGCGTACCGAACAGAAAACTACTTCGTCCCTTTTGCTGTATAGGAAAAAAGTGTAAAAACTTAAAGATTTTCTTTTAAAATGTTCTGCTGCAAAGCTAAAATATCGTGGATTCGATTGCCACTCGAAGAAATTAAATATTTATTTTTTTGATTTTGTCACTCTGGTCCCTCACCTCCAACGCGGTATGGTTTTTGCCGCTCAACACGCAATCGCCTTTAGAATTACAAGTCAAAGTAGTAACTTACGCTATTTTGAAAATCCTAAAAAATGTTTAATAAAAGTTGTGGTCAAATTCAGAAGTATCAAATTTAAAAACTTTAAGGCTAAATATAAATAAAGCTAATTTTTACAGTGCACAAAGATTACAGTGCCAGTAGCACTGTAGATTAAATTTATATTAATCACCTAATATAAGTATTGCGAAGTGAATTCAACTAATAGTGAAAAAACCTAAACTAAGATTAAACTTTATCTAGTTAAAGTTTTTAATCATAGATAAACAAGAGCGAAACCCTAAAAATTACTATTTATAAGAGTAATAATAGTAACACATCAATCGAACATTCGTCAAAAAAATAAAATAACAATAATAGCAATTATAAAAAAAACCCTATATCATTAAAATATAAAAATTACAAAAAAAATGTAAAATTGAGAGGTATCTTTGTACATATTATGATGCGATCAATTTACTAAAGAGCTTTTGCATGCCTTGCGTTAAGTGTTTTTCATTCCTCAATATATTGGTTTGATGTTTTCTCGCTTCTTGTTTAATATATTTCTATTAAATATTTCCTTCTCGATTTTCCCCACACTAGATAGGTGTGGTAAGCGAATACCATTTGATAAATACTATTTATATTCTAACGTAAATATTATAGACACGGGAAATATTCATTTTTATGCTCAACGTTCAGCCAAAGTAGTAGTATAAATCTATGACGTTAAATTAATACATAGGTAAACATGTTTAATCATAGCATAATCAATGAATTACTTTAAATAAGAGTTTAGATCTAAAATATTTTAAAACAACCAATTATTGATATTTAAAAATAAACTCAATATGCATCTATGGACGTAGTATAGCTTCGTATGATTTAAACTTTTAAATTATTATTACTTATTCAATATTTAGCAATTTGATAATAGGTTTGTAAATATTTACTATTTGTTAAAATACCAAACTTAAAGATCATCTTTATTATAAAATGATTTTAAACCAATAATATACTTTTTAAATAATAGACGTAACATTCAGTAAAAAAGAAATCATAGTTTTTTAATAAATGTTATACCTATTACGAATGTCAATATTACGTTATAATTGTAACCTAATAAATAAAAATCTCAATGGTGCACATAAGGCAATCTCCTCAATAAATCAACATTAAAATCTGAAAGATATATCTATGCAATTGTCCAAAAATTATAAATTTACTATAACCAAATACGAAAACAATAGTAAAATATCTTACCCAAGTACTGATTGCAGGCTTTGGCGAGAGCAAATCCTGACAATAAACTCTTCTAAAGTGATATACAATAAAAACTCTTGATGTACTATTTAATTAATCTTAAATATCAAAGAGGAAGCAACACTTATTGTCACACATTTCGTACTCGTAAACGACGAGACGCGTTGGCAAGTATCGGCACGCGACACGTCAACCCTCCCGTGCGTCTCGAGGCACACTGAAAACTCGGCTACGAGCTACGACCGCTTGCTGGCCTGACGGAGGCACTATCAGCCGTAGAGGTAACCTTTCAGGCTTCGCTACGACGCGCTACGACTTGCTACGACGGCCTACGTATCGCAAAAAAATATTTGGCGAAGATATATTAGGCGCGTTACGACCGCGACAGACCATTCATTCAAGACGACTCGGCGTTTCGATACAGTGCGCGATTCCGATTAGCGTTAAGCACACCAATAAATATTGACTCTGACTCCTTTGTCTTGCTCGAGATTCGTTTCGTTTTATTAATGGCAGGATACACCCATATTTGCCTGGCAAATACAATAGCTTTTTCTTTTTAATTTAAAATTATTTTATGTGATTATTTATTCTGTTATGAATTTTAATTTGGGATAAATGACATCTATGAATGAGTCCCGTCACTCAACGGATGATGTCTTAATTCGGTGGAATATCAGTTTTCCTCTACGGTGTTTGAGAAGGATCTACCATTTGTTTTTGAAAAATATTATTAACATATATACATTAAACCAAATGCTATCGTACAATTTTGCTATCGTATGAAAATCGTATTAAACTATTATAATAACCTTAGCAACGTACGCTACAAACTGAGCACGCTATACTCATTACTATCTTTTTCTATCGCGTTGGAGCGTGTAAACCAAATGTGTTTTGTGATAGATTGATTTATTATCCACAGACACGTGAGAAGAAAAGTAAAAATTACAGCAGATATTTTCACTATATGCTACCTTACATGTAGACTACACCTATATATACGAGTATGTATAAATATAATTGAGTGTATGACTATGATTTTAAAATAAACCATATTTTTCAAGTGCATATACGTAGTTAATTTCACGGTATTAAAACTAGATACAAAATAACTAAACTTTCTTCTTATATAATATTTTTTTCGAGCAAAATCAAATGAAATCCCCAAAAGATTTATTACGATTTAAGTGCTCAAGAGTATATATAACCAAATTAAAATAATTAATAAATTCTCCCTAAATATTCTTTAATTTTAAATTATATAAACCAAAGTTAAAGCGGGCGAAGCCTCACGAGGGCCACTAATATGTAGGGTAGACGCGTAACATCGGCCGTTTAAACCATGCCCCACGCGTCTCCAACAACTTAACGTAACATGTGTAATGGCTGTCATACAACGTCTTGTACGTCTTGTTCGCTCCACGCAACAAAGTATGTAGTTTCTTAGATAACAACAGGCTTTTAGACGGTCTCGGCGAGCGAGCGGGGTGGAGCTACTTCATTTATGAAAAGCTTTCAACTTTGGTACTAACGGAGCTTTATTCAAATCATTCTACGAGACTTTACATAAATCAAGTAGGTGTTAAAAACGTTTTCACGTATTGCCAAGTTAAATAATATAAACTATGTTAACGGTAGGTAATTTGGTATAATAGAATGCGACTACAATAACTATTATTTAACGTTTAAAGTTCATCTTCATTTTTGATATTAAGAATTAGTAAGCAGTTAAGTTTTTAACAATGTATATTACATATATTTTTATGTTAGGAGACTAAAAATTTGGTAAAATGGTCTTTTCTTATTCGGAGGAAAACAAAAGCAGAGAATCTTAACACTAGGTTATCTCTGCCTACCCTGGTGTACCAGGATGAAGTGTACCTACTCATGTCACCTAGCTGGAAAAGATCTAAAATTTCTCTACATTATGGTTCTTTTTTTGTTCGAACTAGAGGTCAATGCTGTTAGCCCTATTAGCGTTTACATCGACATCAATAGGGAAGAGGGAAAAATGCGCGAGTACTTGAGATATGAGGATATAATCGACAGCAAGGGAGGTTTCCTACAGAACTCAAACCTAGGATTGCAGCCATCGCTTGGGCTGGAAGTTTATCAAGACGATTTGTACTCCCATGTTTAGCTCGTATGCAGTAAGAGGTCACACAATGATAAGTATCTTAAAACAAAAACAACAGAACATACTCGCGGTAACGGGATTGCAAACGTCTCTGTGTAAATAGATAAGGCAAGAGCGTCCGGTGCCGGCGGCCGTAAGCCACACGGGAGCGGTAAGCGGCTCAAGCTACTTGCTACATCTTGAGAATACATGTAAAGACACACTTGGGTGTATGTGTTTTGCTAATGTTTATTAAATTATTAAGAAAAAATTAATAAATTAGTACTAAATTAAGCAACAAAAATCTTTTGTAAAAGCTTACATAAGTGTAAAATTAGTTTAATCGTACCTTTATAAATAAATAAATATATTTCGGTGGTCTCTAATAAAACTGATTTAGGTCAATTTCATCGTATTAGACGTTAAATGAAATTTAATGCCCACAAAGCGTTATTCGTTTCAAAGTTCTCTCAGGGGTGATATTAAAAAGAACCGCAGGTTACGCCGCAGGGCGCAAGCTCGTAGGCCTATAAATCATTGTACCTTTTCGAGATGAAAACTTTTTACACATCTGCAAAATATTTCAAATTTGACGACGGATAGATGTATCTACATAATTACATAATAATAATCTATATATATAAAAGGACTTATCCTCACTGACTAAGGTAAGACGCACGCACAGCCGTAACCGCTGATGGTAGAAATGTCAAATTTGGACAGTTGTTTACTTTCGTAATCTGGACATCCACCAAGAAGGGATTTTGAAAAATTTTAACCCTAAAGGGGTGAAGTAGGGGTTGAAAGTTTGTATGGAAAAAAAATTAAATCAGCACCGATATTTATAAATTTGAAATTTAGATTTTTAAAAGTATTTAATTGAATACGTGTTTCATAGTTTTTTACAATTCTTCCCCTAAGGGTGCAAATAAGGGGTTGAAAGTTTATATGGAAAAATCTTTAAAACGCCACCGATTATTATAAAATTTGAAATTTAGACTCTTAAACATATTTAATAGAACATGTATTTCATGGTTTTCTAGAATTCACCCCCTAAGGGTGCAAATAAGGGTTTAAAAGTTTGTATGGCAAAATCTTTAAATCGCCACCGAATTTTATAAAATTTGAAATTCTGACTCTTAAAAATATTTCATTGAACACATGTTTTGTTGTTTCGTAGAATTCACCCCTAAATAAGTAAGCGAAGCTGCGCGCGTCCGCTAGTATTAATATATTCTTAAAAAAAGAAATAATAAGTATCAAATCAAGGGTGTTACAGTCATAACGCGACGGTTGTGGGTGCGATCGACCCACTCGAGGGAATGAATTATCATTTAACATTTTCATTTCTTCATGCTGGTACCAAGGCGAATAGCCAAGCTCATGAGTTCTGCCACTCGACACGCAATGCTTCGAAAAATTCGACGAAAAGTGGGGAACGGAGTGTCTTAGCACTAGGTTCCCTCTGCTTACCCTGCTGTATGCGGGATACAGCGTGAAGCTGATATAAGTATCAACGCCGTACTTATAAATATTATATTAGCAAAAACAGTAGCAGAGTGCAGCGGAGAAACTTTTTTCATAAAAGTACAACAAGTCATTCGGTTGTGAAGAAGCACAAACAAGCCAACAGTTACTTATTAACTTTTATAACTGTTGTTGTATGCGCGTGCTGCTTATTTGCATAATAATTTTCTGAACGCAACTGCTTTTAAAGTGGAGTTGATTTTATTAAAGAAATACTTTCATGAATTCTTTAAAAGCCATCATAACAATTTTTAATTTAATGCTATAAACTTATAAAGTATTAAGTAGGCAAGTAGTAATAAGTTCTAAGTACGATCGTACAAAATATATAAACTGTTAGATGCTCTAACTAGCTCTAGATATATAAACTGTTAGATGATTAAAAATATATCATTAAATAAGAAATAACAAGAAAGCAAACAAAAATAACGATATGAATTGTAAAATGAAAATCTCATCATCAACATCATACTGTTCGTTAAGCCTGTCCAAGAAACTTCACGTTGTTAATTACTTCCACATACGTGTTACATACGTGACATGACGGGGGGAAAATTGAATTTTAACTTGTGAAACAACTTCGTATTGACGTGGCGTGCGTGGAAAACGCGTGGTAAACAATTAAGATTTTAATGGAAACATATTTTGTATAAATATAAATTTACACTTTTTAAAATATATTTTATAAAATTGCTAATAGATATTTTAAAGTTTATATTATTTTGTATTATACGTATGCATTTTGAACATTATTACCGCACTAGGGATAGAAAATTATTTTACAGGTGAGAAAAATGTCCTGAAACCTGTCACGTAAAAATTTTTGATACTTTTTCTAAAATTTCACATTATATTCATCAGCTTTTACATTACTAAGAAAATAATATGTATCATTATTATTTAAAAAATAAAATCTATATACATATAATCTTCATAGCAGATAGTCTACAATCATTAACCAAGCATTCAAAAAATTGTAGGACAAAGTTAAAAAGCAGAATAAATTCGACAGTCGACAAGACAATGCGAAGAATGTAGACAAAAGTTTTTTCATAAATGTGCACGGATCGTGGCACTGGGAGAGTGAACAGCTGACGACTGGCTCCAGGCGTGGCCGCTATACTTTAAGACTTGCTGGCAGATGTATTAAAAGAGGAAAATGGGGATATTTTGTCAGATTTTATCACTTAGCTTCAGGCGACATGAATAGAAAAGAGTTAAATGTTCCTACAGATGTCCGCTATCATCTTTTGTAATATTTTGAATGAAATCAGTTCCAAATGTAGGGTACCTACTTGTTGGCAGTACTATTATAACACAATATTATATATTAATGGGGAACGGAGTGTCTTAACTCTAGGTTCCCTCTACCCATCCTGCTGCGGGATACAGCGTGAAGCTTATTGATTATATATAAAAAAAATATAAAACTAGAGTAAAAAAACCCATTTCCGTTTTCGATTTCAGTAACGAAACGTTGTTACATATACTCGTATAACGAAGTCTACCTGGGTAATAACGTGTTTTACTATCCTTGAGCGTACTCGTTATAGCAAGTATTGGACAAGTTTAGCTGCGCCGGCAGATACAGAACGAGCAGAATCCTATAATTGGATCCGTTATTGTTACTACAAACGGATTGGCGTTCCTAAACCAAATCTAAACTTTATTTCCGGTGGGAGTCACCGCCTCACCGGCAGTAGCTGTCATTATGTTGAGAGCAAACTAATACATAACCCGCTGTTGTTCGTAATCGAAAACATCCAACAAATCTATGTAATTTTAATATTCGACATAATTATTGAAAAAAATATAAAATTGTCAAAATATGAGAAATTTAATACTATACCTAACCTTGATTATTTAATTACATTAAATATAAACGCCTTTCTATTATTATTTATGATGGACCTACAAAAACAACAATACTTACATACAAATTCACCTAAAATGGAAGTCGACAAAATCACAAAGCAACATGAAAACACTACTTGTTTAATATTTGTGACGGCAGGCTAATACAATAGTAAAATAATATAAAATTCCGAAACACAAAAACTATAGCGTTAATAAACATCACAATCATCCATGCACGTCGAGGCAGCGGCGCGGACGAGAGAGCGCACATCGCGAAAGTGAAATCGAAAATAAATGAACACACATACTGGAGGACTATTAATTTCACTTTTACAATAATACTAATTTAGGTATATGAAACATTTAACTAGTTAGTTTAGAAATAATAGTGTAATTTTTAAAATACTATGTATCTTATGGAATCATAGGTGTAAAAATGTTTGTCGGGAAATTAGGTAATATTAGTAGTTAAAATAAAAATATTATATTGTAGTGGAAATGTACAGTAATAAAAATCTAAAACAATGTATGTAAATATGTATACATTTTTTTCATTCTTTTTTTTTCAGCTTCTCGATGGGTCAGAGGGCAGGAGGTAGGTAGAGGGAAGTTTATGTATTAAAAAGACCGATCCACCGATTTCTGGAGGCATTGCAATAATAATATTAAAATGTAAATGAATGGAATCCACAACCTGTCGCATTACAGTTATACACTTATGCACCTGTGCCACCTGACCTCATATGGACTAAGACAGAAATCACCAGTAATAAAAATCTAAAACGATAAATAATAATACACTATAACGACAGGAACTCAGCAACAATATCAACTTAAATGTGGTGATTTGAATACTAGCTATTTAATGTATTTATGACACGGGGCATTAGACGCAAATCTTGAGCAGGCGTTGCCACTTAAAATAAGCTGGCACGTATTCAAGTGCCGCCAACCCAAATGCAAACTATTCAGTTCATCAAAACCAGATGTTTCCCAGTCTGATGAAAACGCGATGTTAAACCTTAGAATAACTCAAATGCTTTATGATTTCAAGACTTTAAGCTTGACGATGTATTCCACATATACTAGTGTAGGCAGAGGGAACCAAGTGTTAAGACATTCCGTTCCCCATTTTCTGCCGAATTTTCGAGACATTGCGTATCTTTTGACGGAACTCAAGTCAACGCAAGGAAATGAAAATATTAAATATTTCATTCCTTCGAGTGGGAATCGAGCTTACAACCGTTTCGTTTACAATCACACACTGAACCACGAGGACCTCATTTATTTATTTGTTATTTACTCCTATATAAATGTAAGCAAATAGTCAAACGTGCCGACATGTGTATTTTATTTAAATAATTGACATCACGTAGGTATACTCCGTATCTAAATTACTAATGAATGGAATGTTTTTGCTGATGAGGTTATTTCAGATCACGTCATACCATCCACACATAATTATGTATTTCTTTATATAGCATGCAAAAAAGGATGCAGTAGAATAAGTTGTAAACACAATGTTAACAAGAAACATTTTCTGCGTACGACTAAAGAATAATAGACAAACTATAGAGATTCTGACGCAATTTTGCTGGCTTAAACTTATTTTTAAATATATGCATATATTTTAATTATTTTTTTAATAAAAGTGTCATATATCTTTACTAGTACCTCTAAGAATATGTGTACAAAGTTTCATCATAATCGGTTGAACAGTTTTTACGTGAATGCGTAACAGACAAACTTAGTGCTTACATTCACATTTATAATATTAATATAATATTAGACATACAAATAAAATCGATAAATAAATACAGGAACTAACAGAATTAGTATTATAAACAATACAACGTAGATTGGCCCTGTTCCAAGTGGGTTGGGGTGTCGGCGCTGCTCGCCGCGGCGCCACCCGCTTGGTATGCAACTAAAGCATCATCTCTCAGGGTCGATCGCTGATTAATCTTGTTATGCATATGTAATAATGCTCACTACAGTTATGGTAATTTAATTTAAATTATAAGCTTCTATTATTTATAAATATAAGTGTTTAATATTAGTTTATTTATTAGAATAAATAAATAGAGCGGCGCAGGGGCACAAGCGTGCGACTGTAAATGCGGTAGTTTGTGGGTTCGATTACTTGAGGGAATGAAATATTTAATATTATAATTTCCTCACTTTGTTAACGAGGCCAGGCGCAGAGTTGAGTTCCGGCACTCATCACGCAATGCCTCCATAATTATGCGGAATGTGGGGAACGGAATGTCTTCACACTAGGTGTCCAGGTTCTCTCTGCATACCATGCTTTGTGCAGAATATAATGTGAAGCTAAATAAAAAATATATTTTGTAGCTAGTTTAAACAAAATGGGTGGTCATGAAACAGAAAGCGGATTTTTTTACCAGCTTCAAGTGGTATCCCGCATATAGTAAGGTAGGCAGAGAGAACGTAGTGTTAAGACACTTCGTTTCCTACTTACCGCCGAATTTTTCGAGGTAAAAAAAAATCACACAAACCCAACCCCAATAAATTTAAAAATAAACAAGAAGGGGTTTAAATTAATTCACGGTTTCAATTAAGTCACACAGCTTATCTCACAAGTTGCTCAGTGGGTAATGGGAGGACCTATATTATCTGCATGAAATTTGACTCGCAAACCACAATCCCCCCGTGGATTCGTACAACCCGACCCAAGTTGAAAGCTTCAATTACGCGAAGTGAGTTGTTCACGCAGGTGACTCCTTAATTACTGGGTTGAAATTGAGCTGCCCATTCGGCTGTCACGTTTGCAAACGGATTATCGTGTGCTGTTTACGTAATCCGTGAGACCTCGTAACCTTGTTGTATGGACGAAATTCACATTATACAGCTATAATTTCATTAATTTCAAACACTCCTTATAATCTAATAAAATATCAAGATAAATCAAGTTATATAAATGTAGGTGCTAGAAATTTTATGACTATCTTATCATAAATTACAAGAATTGAGAAAATAGTTAATATATGAAATCAACAAATTATATCATCGCTACGTTTCACAGCAAGGGAACAAACGATTTTTTTTTTAAAATAGTCAGTTTAATAATGACTTCCTAAGCAATCCAAAAATTTATTTGTATATTTTAAAACATTTGTTAACATTAGATGTAGTAAATAAATTTTTATATTTTGAATTTTGGCATTGTGAAAACAGTGTGTATCTGACACTTGTTGGGAATCCTCCATGACATTCATTTAAAATTGACCGGTTTCAGAAACGTTTTAATTAAGCTCGGAATCGACATACTGGACAGCTTCAGAATAAACGTACCGCTTTTGAATTTTGTTTTTACATAAACAAACAACACACATCACACATATTCTATGGTAGGTACAAATGTAGGTACATATATGTCCTGCTCAAATATAAATAATATAACGTCATTTTACGACATAATCATAATATTTACAGTGTAGGCAGAGACAGCCTAGTGTTAAGACACTCCGCCCTTCAGTTTTCGCCGAATTATCTATCATTCCAGATAGCGTGTTGAGTGGCGGAGCTCATCACCGCCCTTTGCTGACTGCACTGCACCAGACCGAACAAAATGAAAATAATAAATATATCGCTTTCTCGAGTGGGAAACGAACCATACACCATGACTGGCTTCATATTTATATATTTTTTTTATAAATATGATTACTTTGAAAGTTAACGACAAACAAAAGCACATATATACAGCTTTTATTTAGAATGATTACATACAAACATTTGATTAATAAATACGGCGAATAATTTAGTAGAGCAAAGCCGCGTAGTTCCGTGAGACAAATGGCCGGTTGATCCCGCTGTCTTGCGAGGAGTCATGTACGATTGTGTTGTGGATAAATAAGTTGAGTCGGTAGGCTTTACCGCTGGCGAATGGAATGACCGACCGCGCGAAGAATAAGGGTTGGTTTTCTGGGGACATTTAGATATTTTTTTTCCTAATATTCATTTAAATTTTCACTACATGAAAAAGGTATGCTACTTTAGTCATAAACGTAGTCGTAATTTATGAATAATAAAATAACAACTAAAACTTAACATCATAACGTGGGTAATAACTAATAAGTCTATTTTTTATCATAAGGGAAAAATGAGAAGCATAGGAAAAGATAATAATTGTAAGTCTCGGTCATTTCATCTCACACCCCGTCCGGATAAGATTCCGCACGCGTCGGAAAGTGGGTCGGCCTTTAGGCGATGCAGACTGAATTACAATATTTGAGAAAATCAAACCATTATTGTGACATAGGGTATTTGTTAAGCTATTGCTACAACCGTTGGCAGTGGACTTACTAAAGAATTGAGTAAAAAATTGATAAAAACAATATAATTATATATATTTTTTTAGCTTCACGCTGCATCCCACACAAAGCATGCATGGTAGGAAGGAATATAAATATTAAATAATTGATTTCACAAGTGGAAATCGAACCTACTTACAATCTGTTGCGCAATTTGTACCTCTTCTCCACAACTGACCCCAAAAGCCGCCCCTATCTAGATTTACATACCTAAATAAATTAATTAAAAAAAACTGAGACGTGGCCACAAAATAACCATAAAAATCTCCAAAGTAGTTTTACTCTTAACGAAACAGCTTTTATGCTTACTGAGAACATAAAAAGAACCGAACGAACAGAAGCGTGCCAGGAGGAAACCGTATACGTCAACGAACCTTCACGATGTAGTCAGTCGTATAGACCTGTAACGCGGGCCCCCATATCCGTCGTCAAATGAAACGTGATTCCATTCCAGCTATATTACGAATAGACCCGCAAAGATACGTGTGTTGCCCAATTTCAAAGTGTATGAATTATATCCTGGCCTATGCTATACTAATGTTGACACAAGGCAATTTTTGCAATATTTAAAACTTTACATATAGTTTCTGAAAAAAAAAATGTTATTAACCGACTTTATTATTAACTCTTTTTTGAAAAGCAGGAGTTACTATATAGTTTAAGTTTGTTCATGCATATAAATTGCAATATAATTTTAAAATCGGTTCAATTTAAAAAAATATTATGAACATAGTTACTTACATAAATTATATACAAGTGATTGAAGCTAAGAAATAAGATGTGTAGGAAATTGGAAGATAGCCAGTGTCTCAAGTTTCCAAGCATACTCAAAAGTCCACTAACATTTACATTGTTAAATTGTTTCGTATCGTCAACACTTAACGTAGTGTAAGTTATAATACAAATTTATTGTTGTAAGAAAGTAATTTAATTAATTAATAAATAACTCTTTACAAATACACTACTAATAAATAACAAGATTAATTAATAAATAGTTGCCTCGAATTTGATCTTCGTTGCCTTGACTATCCGCCACAATAATGAGATAATTTCAGCTTGATACCTCCGTCTGATATCAAGATAAATGGTCTTAATTGATGGGCAAACGGGCAACAAATCGATAAGGTTTACATTTTTTCTTTTGAAGAGCGGAACCCTAAAAACGAAGCACTTAGATCGTTTATGTTGTTTTATTTAAAAGTTCCAACACGAAGAGATTAAGAAATTCCCACTATCTAAAGACTAAGTTTCAGAATTTATCATTTACGTCATTAACCACTAATCTGCTTATATTTTCCTATTTCTGTAATTGTGCTTATATTCTTAAGTGTATAAGTAGGCAATAAGCAGCTTGTAAAAAGGTTAATACTTCGTAAATATTGTTTGTCCCACATTAAAATATATCAGACGAGTAAAAAAAACACAGAAAAACTAACCAGAAAATAAATAGAAAACAATATTAAATAAGAATGTGTCCTAAGTAAACATTAAACGTGTGACATCTGACTTAGCAATTCAATTACCAGCTACTAAATGATATCATTAATAAAAGAAAAAAATATCAGCTTCACGCTATATTCCGCACACATCCTGCTAGGTTATTCTGCTAGGATATGCAGAAGGAACCTAGTGTTAAGACATTCCGTTCCCCACTTTCCACCGATTTTTTAAGGCATTGCGTATTGAGTGGCGAAACTCAAAACTCTTTGCCTCGACACCAGTGCGAAGATATAAAAATAATAAATATTTCGTTTCCTCGAGTGGGATCCAACTTGGTGCCCCTGAGCCATAACTGGCCTCAAATCAAGATAATTTTTAATAAATAAATACATAAGAATATTTCAGAATCTTCTATGTTTAGATAATTTTAAACGTAACTAAATATTATTTACTGCAGGTAACAGATTGTTATCCATAATCAGGATATTATATGATGTCGTTCGAGCTCGTGACTTGGCATCAAGTTGGGTTGCTAATGTGTAATCAAATAACGTCAGTGACTGCTAGTTAATTATACGAACGCTATGTGAATGTAAATGGCGCTGGTTATAGTCATATCTTGTAAAATATACAACTTATGAAATATATGATGAATCTGGGTGACTATGAATACGATAGATGTGAGTTCGATCACCACTCGAGCAAATTAAATATTTTAGTTTCTTCGCTCTAGTGTAGACACCACTGAACATACAAAGCCTCTAGAATACGGCGTAAAGTGGGCAGCGGAGTTTCTTAACACGAGGCCTTCTTCATTTGGAACGTTTAAGAAGTATCGTATACCATAAAATACCACATATTTACCATATAGAAAATACTAAATAAATTAAATAAAGTACGCTTGAAAAAATTTTAATTAACGTTTACAGGTACAGTCGAATACTTCACAGATTAAGTCGGTGTTCTCATTTATATTTGTTTAATGAACACAAACAAAAACTTGTTCAAAGGGCGGGAATGTCTCAACTTAACCACCGCAGCCCGGATTTCGTGCCAAATATTTATTTTAATTACATCTCGGTTCCTTTAGATCCCAAGTTAAACGTTCCAGCCACTGCCAGATCGGTTTTACAAATTAATTCAATATTTACGTAAACAATTATGAGAAATATAATATTTTATATTAGGTACAACAGTGTTATTCTAAAAAAGGAAGTATTTTTAAAATAAATCCGATTCACGCCGTATCCCGCTCACAGCATGGCAGGCAGAGGGAACT
Organism: Heliconius melpomene melpomene; assembly: GCA_000313835.2. NCBI lineage: Eukaryota > Metazoa > Arthropoda > Insecta > Lepidoptera > Nymphalidae > Heliconius > Heliconius melpomene. Next base: position 46,132 of record HE670006.1, read on the forward strand.
TAGTGTTAAGACACTTTATTCCCCCACTTTCGAGACATTGCATGTTCAGCAGCGGAACTCAACGCCGGGCTTTTGTCTTGGTGCCAGAGACAAGAAATGGAAATATAAATAAATAATTATTCGAGTGGGGAGGTCTTTTTTAAAAATGCTTAAATCTGAAAGAATTTGTTATAAAATTAATAAATACTATTATAAAAAGCACAATCGTTATCAACAAAACGGCGGACGATTATTTTATATTTCTATCATCATAGAATAGCTCTTTTTATTAGTGTCGGAAATTAAAAGAGTATAGAATATACCAATGAATGGATTCCCCCGAGCAAAGCAGGAAGACGGCCTCATAATCGAGCCGAGACCTAGTTTCTATAAGTAAATAAAACCAGTGAAATGCACAGACTCCGCACAACGCGAGTACCGTAACATTGTGAACAGTATAAGAGAAATTATTGATTTTATTTGTATAGTCTATCTATACTTCTATGTACTTCTATGTATGTATAAAATAATATAGAACAAGGGATTCTTCAATGATTAGAACAATAAACCACAATAAATATTGTATTATAACAATATTTTATATTTATATGTGTAAAATCTGAGCGCGTTCGGGATACATATAATAGACATACCTACATTTATTAAAAGACAACCAAGTGTGGCCAAGAAACGTATTGCTAATTATGTATGTTAAAAAATAATAGGACAGTTATTATAGAGGATTTAATATTTGTGTTATTGATTAAATATTTGAAGGTTAAAATATTGGTAAGAAAACTTTTTTCAAATATACAACAGATTTTATCTACTTTATGTGAAATTTAAATTAAAAATGTTACTTTATGGTGTGATTTAATCTACAAGTTATATATTCTTACTCCGCAAAGTTAAATAAAAAAAGTTCTGTCAAAGTTAAACATGTTTTCTTTTTCAGCTTCACGCTGTATTCCGCATGAAGCAGGGAGGGCAGAGGGAGCCTAGAGTTAAGACACCCCGCTCTCCATTTTCCGCCGAATTCTGAAGACATTGCGTGTTGAGAGGCGGAACTCAACTTTAAAAATCAACATACCATTTCCTCATACGGCAATGGAGCCCACATCCTGTCGCGTTAACACTCACACGCTTGTGCCCCAGCACTACTGGCCTCAAAACTGACCAGGCTAAAACTAAAATAAAGGTACAGCTCATATAAGAAATATTATTATAAACAAATTAGAAACTGCATAAAATCAAGAGCTAAAAGAGCATAGCCCAGTAACAAACATTTGTGAAGCATTAAAATGGCGCTATCCACTTTTCCAATAAACCACCCGGGCGCGGCGCGGGTGCATAACGTGCGCAGATTACTTATAGCCGCCGTACCCGCCGACCAAACAACAATATTTGTTGGCACGAGACACTAGATTAGTTTTTCCTGGGGCGTTTAGTTAAGCCGTTCACGATTACACTTACTATCGTTATTCGTGGATGAGTTCGTGGTTAATGACTTTAATGTCAAAATGTTATTTGTTCTGGAAACAAATGTTTATGTAAAACTATTTATTTTTTTATTTCGGCGTTTGAGCGAAACTTGCTTCGTAAACTGATTTATGATATTTTTTTTAGCTTTAAGATGCATCCCGCACATATATGATAGCAGGATAGACAGAGGGAACCTGAGAACCTAATATTAAGACACTCCGTTCCCATTAAGACACTTCCGGTCCCCACTTTCCGCCGAATTCACACACTTGTGCCACATTATTAATCAAATACACCGTTACACCATAAATATACGAGACCGAAAAGTTTAACCATCATCAAAATGATAGATACCTATACCCATACATTTGTCCCATATTTATTTACATACTATCCTGAAACCCTAGGCAATAGGGTATTAGTAGGCTACTAGAGCCTAACCTTGCATTAATACTGCATGATTAATTAACTCTGAAGCTTGAGCGTAAATGTAAGACATTACCTGTCTGTCAATCAAGCCTTAGCTAAGCTTTATGTATGTCTAGATGTACGTAAGAACCTGTTTTGTATATTGGTGTTGCATATTATCATTTAATATAATACACATATATAATGTACCATAATGTATATATACCTAGTGGGGCCAGTCGTGGCTCAAGTACTGTAAAGGTGGCAGCTTGTGGATTCGATTCCCACTCGAGGAAATGAAATATTTAATTAATATTTTATTTTCTTCGCTCTGGTGTCGAGGCATACAGCTTCTCACTGTATGTACGGTATGTATGTACATACAGTAGATACCTATTCCTAGAACACAAATGTAGGACAAATTATAATGAAATTTCCAATCAATGAAAAACAATTACAGAAATAGTTCACATACGCATCATAAACACTTACAATGTTTAAATAAAATATATGTATTTTAAGACTGTTTCCAACAATAAATCTCTCACCTAGCAGTATACTATATCGTCAGTTGAGCAATACTGAATATAGTTACTGGCACATCAACATACCTAATGTTTATTTTGAAGAAGTGGAGATCAAAGTTTTCTTGTTTGTGTATTTTGACGATGTTATATGCGAATCGGTGAGAAATAAAAATGGTGCCTCTTTTACTATTATGTTATGAGTTTACCTGTCTGTTACGTATGTATAATAAACTTTAAAAAAAAAGTAATATTTGCCCATATAAAACACATAAAGCATTACAGGCAAAGCGCGAGCAGCAGCGGGCGCAGATGCTATCAACACAAACAAAAGGGAGGACGAGATTGTATTTCTGGTTCAACACATATGGTAACCCGTTCGCGCCTCGTAAGCCATACAAAGCCAATTGCCACAATTCAATCTTAACGAAAGGTAATTTAATAGCTGTCGCCATGTGTGGATAACACCGTTTCTGACTGCGGTGAACTTAAGCACTTGGAACATTGTAAATGCTTTTATGGTTCATTTTTAGATATATGGGTCATATAATTTGTTACTAATATTTTGGTGTTAGATATTAAATACAAATTTATTACATGTTTTTTACAGCACAGATATTAGATTATTAAAATTATTTTACTAGCGTCCAGTCAGTGGCGCAGGAGCACAAGCCTGTGCCTGTAAATGCGACATTTTCGGTTCTACCTCGAGTAAACATATATACATATAATTATATTATATTGCTAGGATTGCCTACATAAGAAGATATGTAATAAACGGTTACTCTCGCGGTACCTATATGGTAAAACAACAACTAATTCTAAGCAGAATAAGAAAAAATAGTTAACTTTCACAAACTTTTCCAACTAAAAGTTACATGTTCGTATCCTCAAAAGATTAAACTTAACGATGTAGGTATCTTCAATCACGGGAGATGATAGAGACGCTTTTACAAAAAATAGTTTTTTGAAAGGCCGTAATATTTTAAGATATCGGACTTACGCATTTTCCTTTTTTTTTGTAGCGGAGTAGGTCAAGAAAATGTAATGTTAAATCATTCCGTGCTCCCTTTGCCACCGACATTGCTTATCCAGCTACTAATAAAAAAATAGAGGAGTTCGAACTCCTAACTATTGCATTATATAGCGTTTATAACGACGATGTCCTCAATTAAAATTCTAGAATACATTTATACATACATATATATACAATATTAAGATTAACCATATAAATCCTACGTATTACTCGTATAATGCATGTAGTTATAAATTATCCTGATGTCCATATCAAATTAATGAGCCAAGTATAATCCCTTTATTATTATAATATTATTTGTAATTTGTAGTTGTCATAGCAGTGCTCGCAGCTCCCGGTAGCCTCATCACATAAGAACAATGGTCCACCCATCAGGGCCTCTGTGTGGTGGTGCTGGGTGGTGGCTATCACCAAAACGAAACATTAATTCTGAAAGGGAACAATTGCAGCGGCGCGGCAACTGTTTAACATGTTAGATTGCTTTCATATATAAGCCGTTGCCGTCGCAAGATCTTATCTCACTTTATATGCATTTAACACAAACGCCTGTAATATATATATATTTCCATGCTGATAGGTATATCCAGGCTAATAGCCATATTTGGTATTGTTCAAAAGAACTACGATGGGTAACGTTAAAGTAACTATTTTAAAAGCTCTTTAAAGTATATTTTTGATATGGATCATTGAGATTTGTCACAAATGACTAATTTTCTTCTCCATTATGTTACCAGTGATGGTAGTTCCTTTTAGTGGTGATTTTACCCGCAACCATCGCGAGTATATTAATCTTAAAAATTGTGAACTTTTAAATTTTACTTTGGCTGTTTTCAAAAAATATTTCACATTATCAAGAGGAGGTAAACCTTAACCATTATGCTACTGCAGTCACGCGTGGACGTAACGTCACGCCGTACACGGCATGTAACAAGATAAAATATCTCCCGGCGTGGCGGCGTGCCCTGTTAGAACAAAGGTCTTCCGAGTTACCGACGTCCTGAACAATACCTTTGTGTTCGCCGTTATTTCCCTTCCTCTTTCCCACTCTACACACCATATAAAAGTTCTATATCAAAATCCAGAGGTTGAACACTATACTTCATTCAATGCAGCTCATGTACGGAACTTGATAAGTTTGCGTTAGTCGTTAATTTAACAGTTATTTACGAGCAGCAACTGTTACCGGCCCCTGTTATAGAGTTTTGTTATATAAAAGCTAACTAGCTAGTTTGTTCAAATAATTGTTCCATTACAGTTAAAAGTTCAAAATTTAAATAATTAGCAATGGTCAAACTCTGCATTTGTCATGAAAACAAAATATCAATAAAATTTTCTATATGACGGCGCGCTGCTATGTATTAGTTTTAATTATAATTTCGCAATTATTACATTTCGATTTTAATTGATTTATGTAATGGATTATATTAGAAGAATATTTAAAATGGAGCGGGTAACCCCGAATAGGGTAGTAGTTGTAGCCACGAGTAATAGCGGACGTCAGATTGGTTGACAGCTATGGCGTGAGATGTTCACCAATTAACCTATTGGCTCCTAATCTATTGTAATTTCGTTAATCTTGTGATATTTATTGAAAAACTGTTATGTAAACGAGTAATAAGACATTGTAGAATATAAGTGCGACTTTTATTTAAACATCTCTGTTGCTACAACGCCCACAAATGAATAGTAACAGCCAAGACCGCTATGAGGCCCCTTCTGATGCTTCTACATCAGAAGTGGGATTACCAGCAACGAATAAGGAACAAAATACAGAACAGAGTGCTAAAATTTCACAAGATGTGAAAATTGTAAAAAAAATGTGAAGTTGAAAATTTATTTTTGACATGCAGAAACAAAATTTTACGGGAGCCATTGGTATCTGACATTAAGAAAAATAATGTTACGAAAGTTTAATTCTGATGCTGCAGACCACGACGTTCTCACTTGGTGTGACATATGTTTACAAA